>JAZHPH010000802.1:0-21515 GCA_037356405.1 Nasonia oneida | reverse complement strand
AGGGACTTGTTTTGTATGTAATTACAAGTAGAATAACCGTCCGGCAGATTAAAAATAGTCGATTTTAGCATAGAACATTTGTGTGCCCGTTTTGAGCCAGTTACGGCAGAATCACCCATGTATGAGTTAAAGGCCAAAATATAACTTTCAGCTTTTAATAATATAGGAAAATTGCTGAAAATAATTGGGTTGGATGGGGCATGTTGCACCGAAGTTATTATTGAATTTATGTATCAAAAAATCGCTTTTAGGGTTATGTATGTCAAAAAGTGTTAAAAATGTTTGCCACGGTAAAAAGTTGTATTTTGAAAATATTTACAACTTTTACAATTAACATTTTCATGTAAAACGTAAATCCGTAATGTTTTATGGCAAATAATTGGTTTTTTGACAACGTCACCCGTGGTACACTGCGGCTCTTCGTGGCCTTGTATCCGAGAGCAATAGACTTTACAGGCGTTTCAGGGACTCCAGGCTCGAATCAGATCGACGCGTTTACAGATTAGCTAGAGACTATGCTCACAAACAAGTCGAGGAGGCCAGGCTGAATTATTACTATTCACGCCTGTCCACCTTGACCGATATTGCTGAGATCTGGAAAGAGCTGGAGAAACTTGGAATTTCTGCCACCAAGGCCCCCTTACCATCTAGATTTACCACAGATGAACTCAACACGCATTTCAGCGCGATCTCAAATGATCCGCTGGCTCCTGCTGTTGAGGATTATCTTGTTACCCTGGAAAGTCTTGACCTCCCGGAACATTTCGAATTCAAACCTATAACGGAATCAGACGTGTTGGCTGCGGTGTCGCACTTTGACACTCAGGCCAGGGGGAGCGACGGCATCCCACAGGTTGTCATCTCAAAAGCATTGCCGGTTCTTGCTCCCTCACTAAGTCATATTTTCAACCTGTCCCTTAGCGAACCCTGCTTCCCATCTGCCTGGAAATTGACACTTGTGCGCGCACTCAACAAAGTCAGTTCACCAACAGCTCTGACTGATTACCGTCCGATTTCACTTCTCTGCTTTCTTTCCAAGGCTCTGGAGTGGATAGTGCACAGGCAAGTCTCAGAATACCTTGAATCAAGGCTCTTACTAGATAACCTTCAAACAGGCTTCCGCACTGGTCACAGCACTCAGTCTGGCCTAATTAAGCTAACTGATGATGCCAGAGCTGGGATAAACAAAAAGAAAGTAACACTACTCCTTCTCTTTGACTTTAGCAAGGCGTTTGACACTGTGTGTCACGTCAGGCTCCTGAGAAAGCTATCCACCTTTGGCTTCTCAAAGCAAGTCATCCGCTGGTTTGCCTCCTACCTCTCTGGTAGAGAGCAGGCCGTCGTTGGTGACAATAACGAACGTTCTTCTCCTCGGCGTCTCAACATCGGCGTCCCGCAGGGGTCGGTTCTGGGTCCCCTGCTGTTTGCATTGTACATCAATGACATCGGTTTCTGCCTTGATACCGATGTTTTCCATCTCATCTACGCGGATGACTTGCAAATTTACAGTCAATGCCACCTCGAAGAGCTCGATTCTTTATCAAACAAGATGAGTGCCAATGCTGAGAGGATTACTGGTTGGGCTGCACAGAATAAGCTAAAACTTAATGTTGCTAAAACTAAAGCAATTGTCCTGGGCTCTCCCTACTACATAAACGCATTACCCTCAACAGCTAACACTTTCATTAACATAGGGGGTGCCCAGGTCAGCTTTGAATCTTCCGTGCGTAATCTGGGATTGGTGCTCGACTCTAAGCTTACGTGGGAGGAGCATATTACACAAGTGTGTAAGCGTGCTCACACGCTAATGTACAGGCTTTACTTTTTCAGGAAAAGCACCAATCTCGGGTTGCGGAAGCACTTACAAGTTAGTGCAGGCCCTCCTGTTTCCTCTTATAGACTATTGTTCTCTCGTATACTGTGACCTGACGCAGGAACTCGACCTAAAACTTCAGAGGCTCGTGAATACAGGAATTCGGTACATCTATGGTGTAAGAAGAGATGAGCACATCTCCCCATACAGGCGGGAGTTGCAGTGGCTAACCACTGCCGGACGCAGGAAGTATTTCACTGCTTGTTTCCTAAGAAAAATGTTTAACACAGCCGTACCATCATACGTACTGGCATACTTTGACTTCCGCGTGACACTTCGGCCTGTTAGGGGGGAGGTGATACCTCTGGATATTCCGATATTCGCGACGGAGACGCTGAGGAACTCGTTTTATATCAGCGCCTCATACCTATGGAACAACCTACCATCTCACATTCGTAACACTACATCTGTCTCAGGTTTCAAGAGACTAGCTAAAGAGCACTTTCTTGAGCTTGAAAATAGAAATACAAACACTTGAATCTCTTGTACACATTCACGCAAACGCACACACTCACACACTCTCGCTTAACCTATCTTCACATTATCATACTATCACAATACACATTTTTGCTGTACTACTATTCCTTCTGTATACAATTTATCGTACAACATATTGTACGCCAAATAAATCTAATAAATCTAAAATCTCTCTCTCTCTCTCTCTCTCTCTCTCTCTCTCTCAATGTTCCAGTGGACCCTTCGGGTTAGTGTTGTACCTTTATTTAATACTCATTGTTCCAATGGACCCTTCGGGTTAGTGTTGTACCTTTATTTAATACTCATTGTTCTAGTGGACCCTTCGGGTTAGTGTTGTACCTTTATTTAATACTCATTGTTCCAATGGACCCTTCGGGTTAGTGTTGTACCTTTATTTAATACTCATTGTTGGAGATGACACTTATATCGTCGGATACGCACAACATGTGCTCGGGCTCTCTATATAGCCATCTTACGCTCTGGGCGGTCGAGCTGCTTTTCTTACTCTATACTCACTCTTTTATACTATACCTATTTTTACCGCTACCGCGCGCTAATCTATCCTGCTTGCTATAGTCGCGCACGCATGCCTGTTCGTATATTCTCTATAGTGTGTACGGATAGTAGCAAAAAAATTACTCATATCTCAACAGTAATAAAGCGTAATAAAATATAAGTGGAGCGGCGTTGGCTCAGTGGTTAGCGTGCTAGGCACAGAAACAACGCCGTTCCAGGGGTCGAGGGTTCGATTCCGGTAAAGTCACTCGGATTTTTTCTGAGTGGTTTTCAGCGGGAAAAGTACCCTGGACATCGGCTGTTTCAAGGCGGGTTTTTCCCCGAAATTTACATTCAGTGAATTTTCGGGTTTTCCCTTGCCTTACAGGTGCAAACCTGGGCGAATGCAAAGCAGTGGTAGGGACTATAGTAGAAAGGTCGATAAAGTAGGTAAACCGATCCGATGCACTAAGCAGGGAACGGCGGCCTTACCGGCAGGGAGCTGGCTCCTGAAATATGGACCTTCTCCGGAGAGGTTTACACTGGAAGACGGACCCAATGCCCTCTCAAGGGCAGAGAAGGTTGGCTTAACCAACTCGGTGTGAGTCTGCAATATGTCCTCACCGGAAATGTCTTCCAGGAAGGTTATAAGGCAGGACGGAATTTGAAAGGGAGATGTAGGATAGGACCTCGTGCAGGGCAGAAGTTGAGGAATAAAAAGGTATAGGATTGGGAACTACTTCCACACAGAGGTGATGGAAGGCCCCCGCCAGCTGGGCCGAAAGGCTGGGGCGGTAATAGATGTCGTTACTGGTGTCTAATTACTATAAGAGAGCGAGTAGAAGAGTGCAATTCGGTGGTGGCCGTGGCGCGACGACAGAACGTCTGTCTGCCTTGCAAGTCAGAGGATCTCCGTTTAAGCCCGGGGTCCGACACTTTTCGTTGCACTCTTCACTCATAACATTTTCTGGTATCTATGAAGTGGGATCTTACCTTGTCGTCTACAAGTGGACTGTCTGTTCACAGTTGCCTGTCTTAGATAATAAAAATATATAATGCGTCTAATATGTGTGTTGCATCCTGTGAAGAATGAAGTTTCAGCTGCAGCGGCAGCACTGCGGATTACGACACGCGGTCAAGAAGACGAGTGCTAAAAGGTGCGGAGCTTGGAGACGTCGTCGAAGAGCTAGTCGGCGAAGAAGAGTTCCTACATTACCGGCGATCCTGAGGTGGATTGGTAGAGTCGAAATCAGGACGATAATCCGACTCAGCGACCTTGAAAACCCTCGAGTAACGAGTTTCGAGTCGTTATGTTACAATTTTCTGTGAAATTCTCGGAGACGACGGTCTACCCTGAGCACCAGGTACCTCGGAGGCCGTCGCCGACGTCATATTTGTGTTCAGTGACCAAAAACCTTCGAGTAGCAAAACTGGACTCATTTCCATCAATATTTACCGAGTTGTAAATTTTGTATTTAGTGTCTTCTCGTAATGCAATTTTAAAATGCATTTTCGGAAAAGTAATTGATCTGACCCGGTCACAAAATTTCCTGACGCTTTGACGAATCGAATGCAAAAAACCGCATTACGGTCCGTCTTACTGCTCAAAAAATCGACAGTCTATTGCTTCGTTTCCTCGACTACTAACAATTGCCGCAGAGACTTAATTAATTTATAACTTAACTTATAAGCCGAATTATGTAAAAACAAGTTTATTTGCATAATCCGCAATTAATTTGCAAACGATTGGTGTTAGTTTTATCCCCAAGCTATGTAGCACCTGACGAATAATTCGTGAATATAGGGATTCTCGGGACTCGAAAGGTTTTTTATTTTTTATAAATAAACTAAGGCACCCGCAATTTTTGGACTTGCATTTGCAAACTTTGCAAATAATTCCGCAATTTTAGACATTTTTTTATATCGATTCGCGAAAGTCAATCGTACAGTTCACGGAGCTGTTGTTTACATGTTCTTCATGATAAAACATTCAAATTTAGATGTGGTGGAGATTAGGCCAAGCTGTGTATCATAAGTTATAGCATGTCATAGAAATATTTTTTTTCCAATTCTGCGGGAAATTTACAAAAAAAAAGGTGTCTCAATGTGTTTTTACCAAAAACGCTACTATCTTGCCTTAAAAAATCATTTTAGTTGGCAAAATGAGCAAAAATTTAGAAAATCTCTGATTTTGATATGGCCATGACTTCACAAGGAATAGACTTAGAGGTTTGACATTTTTTGTGTTCTTTTGGGGGATACACTAGACTAGGTAATAAAGTTTTCCCGGAATTTGAAAAATTTGTCCACGGATTGACGTGGAATGCTCCATATATATATATATATGGGTCATTCTTTTTGAAATCGACCACCCCCCTCTGTCCAAAAATCAGAGGCTCGAAATGATTCCTGCCCGGGCTTAAAATTTAGCTTATTGTATCTAGTTTCCATTACTGAGTGGCTGTTTTGCGAAATTCAAAATGGTGGAGCGGTGCAGCTCCGACAGTACACGAATATGACTACGGAATAGCAGTTATATGTCCTTAAAACTTGCAGGGGCAGAGAAAAAATTAATATCAAAACTTATTCGCATGTATTTTTTCCCGCTGAACACGAATCCACCCTTAGTTTTGGCCTATGGGGTCACCTTTCGTCCATAACCTCAAAAAACAGTCCAATAATGCATTATTACGTGGCTGAGACTCGCAAAAGTGGTCAGAAAATTAGGGAAGAGCTTAGCCGCGTGTATTTTTTCCCGCTGAACACGAGTCCACCCTTAGTTTTGGCCTCTGGAGCCACCTTTCGTCCATAACCTCAAAAAAGAGTCCAAAAATGCATTATTACATGTCTGAGACCCGCAAAAGTGGTCAGAAAATTAGGGAAGAAGCTTAGTCGCGTGTATTTTTTCCCGCTGAAGACGAATACACCATTAGTTTTGGCCCGTTATAGACTGTTATGGGACCACCATCCATCCATAACCTCAAAAAACAACCCAAAAATGCAGTATTACGCAGTTACTACTCGATAAAGTGGTAAAACAATTAGCGACAAAGCTTTTCTTATGTATTTAGGTCCGTTGTATTATTATTGAATATTTGTTATAGTAATTACATAAAGCATGTATACAATAGTATTAATACTTACATAAAGAGTACAAAAGTTTCAATGTTGATTATTCAATTACATTAAGTTACATAAGCAATTTTTCTCCATTTTTAGAATTCGAATACTTTTTCATTAATAATAAATTTTGAGATAATATAATGAAACCTTGATGAGTTAAGATTCCTGTGACTGGTTTTGCCTCTTCAAATCTTTTATTCAGTTTTCTTTTCATTTTGTCGTGTTCTGTATTGCTAAAGTAAACTATCTGAATAGTTTTAAAAAAATTCTTTGCCCAGTTTACAAGTGCTTCAGGTGTTAAAATTGCTTTTGTAGGTTTCGCCAGAAGAGTAGCACGATAACCTTCCCGTTTAAATGCTGCTCCAATGCCATCAAAACAACTTTTCCCATATGCTGTAGCAGTGTAATGCCACTCAGCTTCGATGCCAAAATCTACTTTATGATTTAATAAATTTGCTATTTGATATTTGTTTTTAAAATGTTGCTTTGCCCCATCTGTCACGTAAATTATTTTTTTAAGTAACTGTTTTCAGATCGGCGGGCGTTTTTCATTCTTTTTTGCTCGCATATGCAGTATTTGCAGGCAAAAAAAATGAAAAACGCCCGCTAAAATTTTTCGGAAAATTTTCTATATGTATTTGTAATAAATTCTATGATAAGCAATACTTATACGCCCTTTTTCTATATACAACAAATTAAAAATAGTAAAGAAATTTAAAAATTAATCTACTAAGAGTGTGGTCGCCGCATCTGAAAAAAGTTGCATTAGTCCCACTCAATATGTCAAAAAATGCAAAAATCCATACTTGTGTTACAAAAAATTTGGTGTGCATCAAGGGCTAAGTGGGCTTTTTGGCCTCGTGTCTCGTGTAGTTGCAGTGCTCGTCTGCGGCTCGTAAACGTAAACGTATACATATATATGTATATATGTATATATATATATATATATATATATATATAAAGGTAGGAACTCGAATATATTAATATTGATATATATATATATATATAATTACTTGAAGGAAATTCTTTTTGGCTACCGCAAGCGCGGTCACTGACTTTCGGGAAAGGGAGCCGGGGACGAAATGACTTAACTTTTACACTACTTTGATTACAAGAAAATGAAGGGAAGAGTACCTTATATGTGTGTTTGTGGGTGGGTCTTCGTCTTCCTTGATGCAGGCGCCAAGGATGCAGCTGTTGGCCTCTTCCTCCTAACAGCCTTGCATCGGTGGTTCAGTCGTTTTCGGCTGTCAATAGGTCGTTAGCTTGCAGCTTCTTTTCCCCAAACGTATTGCAGGTGTAGACGTGAAGGCGCCCTGCTGTCTGGTTCTCGTTACGGAGGGGATCCTCGTAAGTCCGAAGGTGTTCTGTCACAGGCCACTTCTTGAGATTTTGTCATAGTAAATTCACTTTGATAATCTTACTTTAACTTCAATGATAGTTATATTTTAAGATTTTCTCTGATCTGATCTGGCGACACGCAGAGTAACGATCTGTATGGTAACTCCGGAAAAATCGACGAGAGAATAACTGGCTGTTTACGTTTTGTCGGAAAACTGGCTGCTCAGCCCTTTACTCCCAGTCTTTATATACTGGAACTTCATTCTTCTTCTTCTTCCATATTAATATATATTCATTCTTCCATATTTAGTGCCTAATATAAGATTTTCCCACGACTTTCTTTTCAATAGCACGTGACCTCGTAAAATGTTATTATCGTCGGTTTTAGGAAATCGACTCGTGACTAGCCCTCTTGCTGCTCCTCGTCACCTATGCTCGGTCACGTGTGACTTTCCTGATTTGTTTTTATTTTGGGAAAGCGCGCTTGTCCGGTGTTTGCTTGTCATTTTCGTGATGTTGCCGCTGTATTTCTATTTTCTATTCTAGTAGAATTATGCTGTGGTAGTGAAGTACGGCTTCTTGTAGTTGCTGCGATGGTGGTGCTCGCGAGTGTGTATATATGTGTATGTGTATCTGTTTTGTGTGTAAAAATATTTGTAAGTCTCTTTTTTAATTGGCGTTGTAGGCGCGTAATGGAATCGGGGATTTTATTACACTATAACTTTCGATTAGGACGGTGAAAATTTCTTAACCTGAAGGATTTCCCTGCCGCTATAGTGATTTTTGAGGTCCTGTACGGTGGTGTTCTTAATTTTGCAAAATATCCAAATGGGAAGCAAAATTGTAAAAGCTAATTTTTTTGAATATTGAAAAAATGTCACGCAGTATAGAATACGCATGCATTGTAAACATCTGAATATTATTAAAATTGTTGTATTGTAAACATCTAAAAACTATTAAAATTTTTGCATTGTAAATATCTAAAAACTATTAAAATTGTTGCATTGTAAACATCTGAAAACTATTACAGACTGTTGCATTGTAATTCTGAAAACTATTAAAATTGTTTGTTTTATGTGAAGAAATTTTGGTTAAGCCGGTTAACCCTTGTTTGCCTTCGATTTTATCAATATTTCCAAAATTTATCGAAATTGATCGCAGTTTCTCTTCGATCTTCCCTTAAAGAAATTCCAGGCTAAACAATGCCTTTTTTTGGTTATTGTAAACGTTTGAAAGTCTTACATTAAAACATGAAAAATTCCCATGGCAATCATATGCTAAAACAAGACCTATACCAAGAAAACATGTCTCAGTTCATATTGGGAAAAAAGTGGGTTCACGCGTTAAGGTTATGCGGCGGAACGGCGTAAGATATAGGGCTAACTCCAGACGTTTTTAAAAGTTCAAACTTTAAACTAAACCTCTATAGAGGTAAAAATCATTGAATCTACCTAATATCGATCTGCCAAGAAGCGAAAGTTATCTTTTGACAACTCAAAAAATGCGAAAAACAATACTTTCCAATCAATTTTTTTTCCTCTTGCTCGAGCAACATGATTCGGAGTATGACTTTCAAAATGTCAAAAGCTGTTAACTTACCGGGCGTAAGGGCCATACTCTTGCGTCAGAAGCTGGAAACTGATAACGTTCTATGCTGAGCACCGTTCCACGCTGGGCGCATCTCCCCTACACACACACACACATCCATTAGCACAGACATTAAAAAAAAATGCATGATTTGTACTTCAAACACCTCCAAATACGTTTTATATTCTAAAACCAAAAATTTTTACTCTCACAAAACTTCCTCTAGGAGGAAGCAAAACTTAAGTTGGTTCGGAAAAATACGTTATTTTAAGATTTGAAAATCAATTTTTTTTTTTAATAAAATAACGTCATTTCTCAGTAAATGACATTACTTTATAACATCATTTTTGTTCCAATTTGTGACACGTCCAATAAATGTAATTTAAGGGGACAGGCCTGGGTTAAATCCTGCAAAAAAAAAACAAAAAAATATTCGTCTAATAAACATTTTGTCTCTTCACGTAAATAGAAAAACAAAAAATATCTACTGAAAATATTTACAATATAAACTATTTCTACCAAAAAATATTATATATATATCATACAAAATCACTGACCAAAATTCATAATATTTTACTATATAAATAAGTGTTTTTAGTCACTTGCCGCGGCTTTGTGAAAGATCCGGACCGCTTTCTTACTTTACCTGGGCTTAAAATGTACCTTAAACATGCCCCCTCAGACCTAATGAAAGATATTTCTAAAAATATAAATTAAATGTTGTTAGCAACAAGTACAGTGTGAAAAATATTAATTACATTTATTAGCTACACATACAACGTATGGATAATAATAACATACGGTATGTATATGATATTTTTCTGTAGAAATAGTTTATATTGTAAATATTTTCAGTAAATATTTTTTGTTTTTTAATTCACATGAAAAGGAAACATTTTTATGAGACAAATATTTTTTTGTTTTTTTTTGCATGATTTTACCCAGGCTGGATCCCCTAATGATGTCATTTCATTTTGGCTAGGCTCCTTCGCCCTTCAAATAATATAGTGACGATTTATGATAAACAGCCATTAGGACCTAGAGCCTTTTTTAAGCTCAAACTTCCTTGCCTTCGGGGAGGTTCTTCATCTTCCAGAAGGGATTTAGTTATAATTATAAACAAAAATTTGGATTATCTTGTTAATAATTTCTTTTTAGAAAGAGAATTTACGTGTTATTAAGAAACGTGTCAATACTACATGAGAAAAATGTATAGATATTCACAAATGTTTGTCTAAATTAATTTAATTGATGTATTGATTTAAGATTCAAAAAGTACGGAATTCACGGAGGTACATGACCCAGCAACAAATGAAGTAATCTGTCGAACACCTAAGAGTACTGAATCGGAAATGCAAGATGCTGTGGCAAGTGCTAAAACAGCTTTCAGTACGTGGCGACAAAGCAGTATAATGACTAGACAAACATTGATTCTTAAGTATCAAGCACTTATACGTGAACACTCGGTAAGTCGTATATTATAAATATTATATTTTTAATTCATTATTGTAGCGACTATAAGGCACTCTATTATGCACGCATTTTAAATTTTCACTTTTTAGGGGTAATAATTTATACTTAGGCAAAAATCGCGCGCATAAACGAATAATAATCAATCAAAAATAGTACATTACGATACTAGTGGCATGGGTAGTATATTACGACACTAGTGCGGTAAAGTAGTTTGATACAACGTACGTAAACCAAGATTTAGCGAGTGCATTTTTGCACGAGCGTGGCATAAATCGAGGTTTACGCCACGGCGTGTCATAATCGTACTTCACGGCACGGCGTGTATAAGCGCCCAAGCGTAGCGAGTACGCTTAACGCCGTGCCATGAAGAACGACTTATGGCACGTGTATCGTACAATATTTTATAGCATTCGCCTGATATAAGCCCGCTGTCACGCCTATCCGTGGTATTGGCGATCCATTTTTTTCACCGTGCAGTAGCGCCCGAGCATAGCAAAGGTAATGAGCACGGTAAAATAATGAACTAATTATGCCACTGATAGGCGTGAAATAGGTGCGGACTTATGCGATGCAGTGCTATAAATAAATAAAATACTGTATTTTTTAAGATTCATAGTGGAATTAAAACATTTAAATTACCATCATGCAAAAAATATATGTTTAAGGTTTGTATGTTCGTAAGAATCTTGTTTTCGCACGACAGTTGAGTATCAGTAGTATATGGGCTGGTATGGAGAGACTGGGCGTGGCCTAGGTGACGTCACCAGTCCCGTAGCTGGCGCCAGTTGTTTATGTAAACAGAAGCCCATGTTTATATCAACAGTAGCTGATAAGGTTAATAAACATGATTTACGACCGCTACTGTCATAAACAGTCTGTCATCGATGGGTGTCTTTTGTTTATTTATAAATAATTATAAATAATTTTTAAACAAAAGCTATATCGCGCATACGATGTCATAAGGTTAACATGATTTACGACCGCTACTGTCATAAACAGTCTGTCATCGATGGGTGGCTTTTGTTTATTTATAAATAACTATAAATAATTTTTAAACAAAAGCTATATTACGCATACGATGCCAGCCCTCCCCCTTTTACCCAAGCAGACTCGAGCGCGACTCTCTCTCTCTCTCTCTCTTTCGCTGTCTACTCCATACCGGCCCCGAGCTCGAACGCACGTGCGCGACTCTCGCTATACCAGCCCGTAGCCCCCTCTCCTTCTACACTATAGTAGCCCCTGAGCTCTGGCGCGGTGGCTCCCGCCGTTGCTGTACCGGACCCGCTTCTCTCTCTCTCTCTCTCTCTCCCCTCTCTACGCCATACTCGCGCGCGTCCGCCAAAGCCGCCGTCTACCTGTCTTATACCTGCTGTTTGGCTTTTATTGCCCTTGCGCCGGCTCTGATCCTTTCTGCGCTGTAAAGAGAGAGATTGTTCCACGTATATAATTTATATGGTGGCCCTGAAAAGGGCCGATTGTTTTTGAAATATATATTATTGCAATTAGCGTTTCAGCTTGCTGTAGCCGTCTTTTTCGGGGCACGAAAAGGTGTTTGTGGAAAAGGATTTTTGATTCTGTGACGAGGAGGAGGAGGAGGATTTTTTAGCCAGATTATTATAACCGCTTTTCTCTGGGTACGAGAAAGTGTTGGTTGAGAATGACGACTGATTGTTCTGCTTTCTTGGCTCCTTGCTTCTCATGAGAGGCTGTCTCTCCTCCCACGTAGAACCTTTTTTCTGCTCTTTGCTCTGCTCCTGTCCCATGGTCGAGTTGCTGCTTTGCCGGTCGCTTGACGAATGATTCGCATCGAAATGAACGCGTGCATATATTACTCTACTACTCGGTGCCGCAAAGCTTACTCTAAATTTCGGCTTTGGGGATCGTTGATGGGAGTGGGGGTTTTTGCACGCATAAAAAGAGAAATTCTAGCACAATATTTATTTACTAAAAAACGCGTAAGAGTCGAATGACTCAGCTTACAATGAAATAATAAAATGACACGAGCGCGCCCACACACACACAAACATACTTACACAGCCGCACACACACATACACCTACACTTGCGAGTGGCGCGTTGTTGGCGTAGTTGACGTGTGGGCCCTCCTCGCAGTAAACCAGGCACCAACTCTTTCGGCGGAGTAGACATCCGATGAAAGTCGTAAGGTACGCTGCGGTTGCGGCGTGCTGTCGGTGGCGTACCTTGGACGTTGTTGTCGTCGCCTGGTGATGATGGTGGAGGCGAAGGCGATCTCGGTGAATCCGTATCCAGGATGCACGGGCAGGGCTGTCCGTTGCACTTCCAGAAGCGAAAGAGAAGGCACCTCCAGCACTGCTGCCATACGTCGTGCTCCGAACTGTTGGTGATGCACACTCTGCACCTCACGTTTATCGGTACAAACTGTACCGCCAGAGAAGCCTTTAGCTCGGCTTCTCGCTGTTTTTGTTGCAACAGCGCTGACATGTCCAGCATTCTCTGCTGGTAGCGCTCGAGCTGGCCGTTCAGCTTCTCCATTGCACGTTTCTTAGCTTCGATACTTGCGAGAAGCGCATCGCGTTGGGCTGCTATTTTTTTCAATTCTGCCATGATGGTGGCCACGTGTGTGCTCTCTGTAGGGACTCAGAGCGGACTGATCGGTGCAAGCCGTGTCATACACGTAAGCCATGGAGAAAAATTTCTGTACGTAGAGGGGGACCGCACTCTTTGCTTTTTAACGACGTTCTTAAGAATGCGAGACCGTTGGTAACGCTATACTCGGACTGAATTATTTGTATACACTTGAGCTCCAGCGTCGTGGGCTTATCAGAAAAAATCGGAGATGGGTGAGAGCGAAAGAAAGGTTCTCAATGTCTCGCGAATCAGCTCCAGGAAGTATCGTGTGATCATGGACTCGGGCTTTGTTTTATTATCACCAACTGATTAGTTTTCAAAACTAAACACAGAGAACGAATCATCGGATCTCCGGTAGACACTTGACAGTTAGTGTAAACTGTTTGTACAAAAGATTGCAGGTCTCCGGTAAGAGAGATTAAAAGAGTCAGCCGCAGAGTCATAAAAGTCTGTTCGGTCCGTGTTACAGGATCTAGCGCTGGCAACGGTCCGTTCTCTGAGACGTTCGCTATCTGACTTATGACTGCTACGTACCTAAACCGCAAATAGCGACTACGGTATCAGATTCATTTCTTCCGATCACTGCTTGCAACCCTGATTTCTCAGCTATGGTTGTAATATGAGCTACACTTTGTTTTAAAACAAATCCCCCTCTTTCGCGATTTCTCTGCTTTGCGATACTTCTTATTCGTTGAAATCACTCCTAAAAAGGGCATGATATTTTCCAATCAGCCCTGAGCCGTCTACAAAACTCCTCTGTAAGCCAGCGCAGCCATCAGTCTCTCTCGAAATGTGTGTCATTGGGAGAGGCAGCTTACCACGTGTCGCAGAAATGTATAGTGCTACGTACGAAGTTCGCGATGCGATCCTGAGCGTAGCCAACGCGCTCAAGGGTCGTCACTTATCTGTAGAGAGGAAGTGTACTCGTGAGTGGTATGTGCGCGTTCACCGCATGTCCGAGGAGAGGCTGCGGCGCGAGCTGCGCTGCTTGCTTACGCATTGCGCGTACCGCTGGATCGCAGCGTTTTATCAAAAATACTTTCGACATTCGAGTATCGTGATAAAAATCGTCGGCAGTTTTTTGGTGGAGCGCGGTGCACGCGATGTGTACTGCCTGCGGCATATAATCGAGGAACATGGTAAGTGTTTACACTGCTCCCTACAATTAGTTTTAAAAAAATAATAATACTTAATTTTTTCTTCATAGCCCGAATTACCCTGCAGGAGCACGCTGAGGAGAGCGACAGCGACGCAACGCTGTTTGTTGTATCGTCACCTCCTTCACCACAGCGAGCCACTTCATCCGAGGAGGAGGAGGAGGAGGAGGAGGAGGATGACGCGGAGGAGAAGCAGGAGGATATACAAGCTCCTATGGAGGAGCCCGTGGAGGATGATGCTGAGAGCGAGATGGAGGACAGCGATAACGGCGATGATCGGGCTGGCGTCTCCGAGCAGGCTGTCTACAGAGCGGGCGCTCCAGCACCGCTGAGAGGTAGCGAGCAAACGATGGAGGCTGCGATGATTCTGCTCTCGTTCCGCTACGAGCCAGCTCCCGAGTTTGGTCCTACGAGAGCCGAGGTTTTCGAGGGCTTTGCGACTCGGGATAAGACCGCTGAGGAAGTTGCGATGATTCCGTATGCACGCTTCGACCAATACAGCTCGTTCGACCGTCGTATTAACGAAAGAAAGATCATTTTTTTAACTTTTCTTAAAAAATTATTATTACTAACAATAATAATTTTTTAAGTTATCAGACGTCGTCTGAACGAAGGCATGGAGCCCTGTCCGGATACAGATCCAGAAAATGACGCGGCTATGATTTTTCAAGCTGCTGCGTTACGAATCGTGAATAACGGTCGTGCACAGGAAGTACGTTGGTTAAACAACTTGCTTGAAAAATCAGCAGACGAGTTATTTTCTATGACTGCGTTCGAGATGGCCGAGTTGTTTAGCGACATCATTCAATGCTACAACGGTCGTGCGGAAGAATGAAGGCTCGCTTTTTTGCAGTCGACGACGATAATGTCAGCAGCAGCAGCGAGGAAGAGGGCCCATCATCGCCGGAAATATCATCGGACTCTTCAACAGCGCTGAGCCCTACATTATCGATGCTGCGGGAGGTCGGGTTCTACGATGCGGGTCACCCGATCATCGATGACAGCACTGCGAGCGGCATATCGCAGGTAGGCGGCGGCGGTGATGGCGGCGATACCTCGAGCGAAGAGGCACCGTCGCCGAGCAATAGTATTGTAAATGGTTCTGCTGTAGCTTCTGATTTGGATCAGGAGGAGGAGGAGGAGGAGGAGGAAGCTCGTGACGATGAGCCTTATCGTCGCTTCGAAATTATCGCGAATACGGTGCATCGCGTACGGAAATTCCGTACAGACGCTCGTCGTCTGACGCTACGGATTAAAACACCGCCGCGTGGGACCAACATGCTCAGCTGGGTTGAGTTAGCAATACGCGACATTTATGAGTATTTGCTAACTCTAATCAAAAGCGAGAGCGATCGCGTCGGTGTTTCAATCTTTAGCGAATATTTCGCAAACGGGTCAGCAGGGCTCTCGTATGGTCTCGCGAGCGCGCTGACTGGCGATGATTTATGGTCTGTGGTGTCTGAACTGGTTCAGAGCAACGCAAATTTTCGAGTCGACGAGTCATTTACCGTTTGTTTGACCGTCGTAGAGATTGCCTGTAGGTGCAGGTGGCTCTCGACGGAAAAACTTGACCGCCGACAGCGTTTCTCAACGGTCCATCATTCAGATCGGCAATCGTGACAATCTCTGTCTGCCGAGAGCGCTCGTTGTAGGCGAGGCGAAAATCGCGCTTCAGACGAACGATACCCCGGCGATGCGAGCCGAGTGGAAAGTCATCCGCGACGGTCGTAGGCAACTACAGCATGAACGAGCTGTAAAATTGTGCCAGGATGCCGGTGTCCTCGTACCTCGCGAAGGTTGCGGTGTACGAGAGCTTCGTCAATTCCAGCATTATTTTACTGCTCGTGATACAGCTTTAGTTGCTTACGAGAAAGACTCGATGGGCAGCGGTGAAGCACCATATTTTGACGGACGCTGCGATGCCTGCACAAACGTAATATTTTTGCTCTACTCCGAGCTTCATTACGACGTGATCGTCAATATTTTTGGAGCTGCGAAGGCAAAATTTTTCTGTACTTTTTGCAATCGCGGCTACAGTAATATCGAGGATCACAACTGTAGGCAGCTGTGTTCGCGCTGCTTCGTTTCGCCACCCTGTAGCGAGAACGAAGCTTTGCAAAAATACGCATCGTGCAATCGCAGTTTTTTCGGCGATGTATGTTTTCGCAACCATACGGTTGCGGGATCATACAAAGCGAGGCACAAGCGATTGTGCGATGTGTTGCAGATTTACCTTACCTGCTGCAAAAGCGTGAACCGGCAGCGCGGTAAGCACGAGTGCGGCAAAAATTGGTGTCGACATTGCAAGTCGACACACGGTTATAATCAGCACTGTTTTATACAGCCGAAAAAAAAAGATGCTTCAACGAAAAAATATCTTTATGTTTTCTACGATCTGGAAACGATGCAAGAAGCATCGTATCGAGGCGATGAAAGCATAAAGATGCACGTCCCGAATGTCTGCGTTGCACAGCAAGTCTGCACGGAGTGCATAAGTTCTGACGACATTTCAGAATGGTGTCCCTCGTGCGGTGTGCGCGAGCATGTATTTACCGAAGATCCCGTTGGTCAGGTGCTACAGCTTGTAGTACGCGACAAAACGGACTTGTCGAACGTAAAATAAATTGCGCGCCAAACGTCATACTGAATGGTCAGAAAATACTGTGCATACGGTATGGACGCACAAAGTTCATCGATAGTCTCAGCTATTTTCAAATGAAGTTGGCCGCGTTGCCTGCTACATTTGGTTTAGGTGAGACTACGAAAAAAGGCTATTTTCCGCACCTTTTTAACACATCGGTTAACGCCGAATACCGTTGCGCCATACCGGATGCGCACTATTATTCGCCCGACACTATGTCATCGAGCGAGCGCGAGCAGTTCTTGCTGTGGCACAGCGAGATGCGTGCAGCGAACGCAGTATTCGATTTCAGCAAGGAAATCGTCGACTACTGTCGCATGGATGTGACGATTCTGCGTCGCGCGTGTGTGGCTTTCAGAAAAATTTTTCTCGAGGTCGGAGACACGGACCCGTTTGTAGTGGCTACTACAATCGCGTCCGCGTGCTCTCATCTCTATAGAAAAAATTTCTTAAAGCCACAGACTATAGGAATAGTCCCCAGGGGCGGGTATCGACGCGCCGACAAGCACTCCCAAAAAGCCGTCGAGTGGCTGCTGCAGTGCGAACGAGAGATCGCTCGCGAAATCGTTCATGCAGGCAGAGCGCGCGAATATCGGCTTCCTGAGGGATTCTTGGTCGACGGATTCTTACCATCTACCAATCCAGCAGAAAATCCCATTGTTTTTGAATACCAGGGCTGCTATACGCATGGCTGCCCTGAATGTTTCAAAAACAATCGCAACAAGCCGAATGCCTGGGGTCGTACTTTCGACGCGTTGCTCGAGAGTACACGCGCTAAAATCGCGCAGATCCAGCAGCTCGGTTACGAGACGCGCGAAATTTGGGAGTGCGAGTTTGAAAACAGAGTCAAGCGTGAAAACCCCGAAATCGCCAAGTACGTGTCGGAGCATCCGATCATCAGCAAAATAACGCTTAATCCTCGTGACGCGTTCTTCGGCGGACGGACCGAAAATTTCGTAGCAGTTTACGATGCTAAGCCAGGCGAGCGTATTCTGTATACAGATATAAGCTCGCTGTATCTTTACGTTTGTAAACGAGGCAGATTTCCGCTCGGTCATCCAAAGGTTTACGTCGGCGAGGAATCTGATGAGCTGACGGGTGGCAATCTCAACAATTTTTCGGCCATAGATGGGCTGGTAAAATGTAAGGTTTTACCGCCGAGAAAATTGTATCAGCCTCTTATGCCGATAAAAATGCACGGCAAGCTTCTCTTCGCACTGTGTCGTACATGTTGCGAAGAGATGCGGCAGAGCGATTGTTGCCACCCGGATGCGAGTCAGCGAGAGTTCAGCGGAACCTGGGTGGCGGATGAGCTGCGAAAAGCCATCGAACTCGGCTATACTATAACTGAAATATTCGTCATATGGCAGTATAGTATGACCGAGTACGATCCGCTCACAGGTGAAGGAGGACTTTTCGCTGGCTACATCGACACTTTCTTGCGATTAAAGCAGGAAGCATCGGGGTTTCCAGCTTGGTGCGTCGACGCGGAATCGAAAGCGCGTTACATTCGCGAGTATCGCGAGAATGAGGGGATATCGCTCGAGTTGGAAAAAATCGCGACAAACCCTGGCCTGCGCACTGTTGCGAAGCTCTGTCTGAACTCTTTCTGGGGCAAGTTCGGACAGCGCTATAATTTAAAACAGACGGTGATCGTCAAGGAGCGCGAAGACCTCCTTAAACTTCTAACGGCCGTGGATAAAGAGGTCTTGAGTCTCCTGCTAGTCAACGAGGAGGTGTTGTACGCGAGCTGGCAGTACATCGACGATGCTGTGCCATATACGAACGTAGTTATAGCAGCCTACACGACAACTCTGGCCCGCTTGAAACTATTTTCGTATTTGGAGAAGCTCGGCAAGCGAACGCTGTACTGCGACACTGATTCGTGTATATTTGTATGTAACGAAAACGCACAAGAATACAGACCCCCGTTGGGCTCGTTGCTCGGCGATATGACCAACGAGCTCGACGAAGGGACTTATATTACGAGCTTCCTCTCGGGTGGTCCGAAATTTTACGGCTACAGAACCGTGAATTCGAGAACTGGCGAGGTATCCGAAAAATGTAAAGTCAAGGGTATCTCGCTAAATTTCTCGAATTCTTTGAGAATAAATTATCCTAGCATTAAGAGTATGATTGAAAATTATTTTAAGCCTGATGAAGAGAATGAATGCATTAATCTTAAGTTTAATTCTATTAAAAGATTACCAGATCACACTGTCGTCACGCGAGAAGAGGTCAAATCGTGTAGCATAGTTCTAAAAAAGCGTAGGTATGTTACTCCCGGGTTATCGCTCCCGTACAGTTACAAAAGTTAAGTATAGTATGTAAGTTGTTTGTGAATAAATAAAAGTAAATTTAAGAATCTTGTTTTTGTATTAGTTTTTAAGTAATATAAATTGTTCTGCGTTATGTTTAATATATTTATAATAAAAAAAAGTATTTTAAACTTTTTCTTGTAATTATAACATCCTTCTCTCTCTCCTTTACCCACTCATCATCGCACGCTTATAGGCGAGCCGTACATGCACGCGTATAGACGGCTCGTCCGCGGATGATACTCGTCTCCGCTAATATACGCTTATAAGCGGCCCGCGTGAGTATACGCGTATACGAGGCTCGTGCACGCGTATAGACGCCTCGTCCGCAGATGATACTCGTGGCCGCTAATATACGCTTATAAGCGGCCCGCGTGAGTATACGCGTATACGCGGCCCGCGTGAGTATACGCGTATACGAGGCCCGCGAGAGTACACGCGTATACGCGGCCCGCGCCCGCCGCCGCCGCCGCCGCCCCCCCCCCCGCGGTAGAGGAGGAATAATTTTAATAAAAAGCGCTTTTCCGGAAGAGAGCGCTTTAGTCGAAAAGATGGATACGCGTTGAAAGCATCCTTTTACGGCGTGCATAGCAGGACCGACAGGAGCTGGAAAAAGTTGGTTTCTGAAAAAATTTCTCGAGCATCTGCCGGAGATGTGCGATGCTCGCTTCGACAGGGGTCTGCTCTACTATACCGAATGGCAAGAGACGTACCGCAGTGAATTCAAAGTTGGCGGGAGTGCTGCTGTACCTATCGAGTTTCGAGAGGGACTTCCACAGCGAAGCGATTACTCCGTGGACACGGGAAAGAAAAAATTACTGATTCTCGACGACTTGATGCGAGAATCATCGAACGATATAGTTCTGGATTTGTTCTCGCGTTCGTCTCATCATTTGAATTTGTCGGTCTTTCTGGTGACGCAGAATATTTTTCACCAGGGAAAGTCTCAGCGCGACATAAGTTTAAATTCAAAGTATCTCGTTATATTTAAAAATCCTCGCGACAGAGCTCAGATTCGGCATCTCGCGCGACAAATTTATCCGGAAGATCCGAGGTTTCTGCAGGAGGATACATAGACGCTACGCGCGGACCTCACTCGTATCTTTTTCTCGATCTAACTCAAGCGGCCATGGACGAGTATAGGGTTCGCACGTGTATATTCCCAAGCGACGATATTCAGTACGCCTACGTGCCGAAATTCGGTAAAAAGTGAAAATACAAAATAGGTGTGCAGAGCTCTCGGCATAGACAGTAGGCGAGAAGCTATGGTGCCAACAACATCGAAGAAGAAACAGGCTGGCTGTTGTATACCCGTCGTGGCTACGCTCGACACCAAGCATTTCAACAGAAAACGAGTAGCTGTACTGAACGCTCTTTGTCACACGGACGACCAACAACGTACTGCTCTTTTACGAACAGCCGACAAGAGACTCGTGCGTTGCATATGCGAGTGCGCTTTGAATATCTTGCAAGGTGTGATCAAAATCAAAGAGTCGCATAAACGACGACTCAAAAAGCACAAAAACGTGCTGAGAAAATGGACTATTTGCAATAATAAGAAATCTGTCAGCGATTGGCAGAAGAAGAAACGAGTTCTCGTACAGCACGGTGGTGCTTTTTTGCCGCTTCTACTCGCACCTATTATCGGGGCTCTTGTCTCGAAGTTATTCAATTCAAACTCAGCAGCAGCAGCGGAAGACTAAGATGGATCGTGCGAGAAAAATGATTATCGTGCCCGAAGATATGTTTTCGCGCATGCAAAACGTTCAGCCAGCAGCAGCACCACCACCACCGCCAGTAATAAACGAATCGTGTGAGAACTCTGTTCAAACGTGCGGCGACAATCTCTCGAGACTCGATTCCGAGATGCACACGATTCTACATTCGAATAAATTTACAGGTGAGCGTGAAAAATGTCAAAATTATTTACAAGTACTGCGCCGATATCTGTTTTTCAAAGATTCCGAACATCACGCTGAACACGATTACGAGCGCGACGTCGACGAAATAGAGGCGACATCGGCACCAATGACTGAAGAAATTATACTCGACAGCGTGCCCAAGAGTTACGCTCAAAAAACGCGGCTTCTGCTGAAACACTGGAAAACCGTTGCCGGCGATCGTCTCAAGTGGGATAGCACTGGCAGAGTCAGTATAGACGGCCGGCCCATACAAGATTCCAACATTATAGAACTGATTAGCGACGTTGTCGCACGCAGGAAAAAAACACTGAATCAGTCGGAAGTGCCCATCGGTCGTTTACCTTTCGCCAAATTCATCAAGACAGTCGACACACCGATAAAGCTGATTGGAAACCCGGAAATAGTGAAAATTGGTAAAAATTTGACAGAGCCGAATAATACAGCGAAACGACGACTGCCTAGTAAAGAGAGCATCGACGCGTTGATGGAAATACACAAC
>JAZHPH010000801.1:0-12296 GCA_037356405.1 Nasonia oneida | reverse complement strand
AATAATTTATTTAATCAACACCTCGGCACATCGAAGGAAGGCGAGCGATGCGAGTATAAATCAAAAACCAAAGCGCTTAAACCCAGCTACACCACGCTCCCTGAGCTCAATAATTTATTTCAAAAATCTTCTTGGCACATCGGAGAAAGGAGAGCAAAGCGAGGATAAAATCAAAAACCAAAGCGCTTAAACCCAACTACACCTCGCTCCTCGAGCTCAGTAATTTATTTAATCAACACCTCGGCACATCGAAGGAAGGCGAGCGATGCGAGTATAAATCAAAAACCAAAGCGCTTAAACCCAGCTACACCACGCTCCCCGAGCTCAATAATTTATTAAATCAACACCTCGGTACATCAAAGAAAGGCGAGCAAAGCGAGGATAAAATAAAAAATCAAAGCGCTTAAACCCAACTACACCACGCTCCCCGAGCTCAATTATTTATTTAATCAACACCTCGGCACATCGAAGGAAGGCGAGCAATTGCGAAAATTATATCAAAAACATAAACCTATCTAACCCATGCACAGCGAGTTTACGTACTCGACACAACGGAGTAAGGCGGGCGACAGGGATGATTTAATTTTAAATGCAAATCCCCGTACCCTCTCACGGCGAGTTTCAGTACTCGGCATAGCGGAGAAAGGCGTACAAGTGCGAAGATTATATAAAAAACATAAACTCTTAAACCTACTACCCCTAGCATTGCGAGTTAACGTACTCGTTACAGCAAAGGAAGGCGAGCGTGAGGGATGATAACTTGTAAATCTAAAATCCACCTACCCCTCGCACTGCGAGTTTCAGAACTCGGCATAGCGGAGGAAGGCGAGCGAGGTTTACAGCAATACTCACGTTCGCAGTCATTTTACTCTCGCATTTTTTATTCTAGAAAAACAAATTATGTACAAGTTACGTAAACATACTCTTCAAAATTCTGTGATTTGAGAGTACTCATTTGAAGCATCCCTTCATTTTCAATCCACGAGCCAAGAGAATTTTATAGGAACTACGCGGTTTATGTCGATTACAATAGCTTGTACATGTACAAATTATTGGACAACTACAACATATTGTATACATGCTTGTGTACAATAATTCTTGTAATTGCTCGCCTTCCTCCGCTGTGCCAAGTACGGAAACTGACAATGCGAGGGGTAGGTTGGTTTAAGAGTTTATGTTTTTTATGTAAACGTGTCGTGCGTGGGGTGGTTGGATTTAAGCGCTTTGGTTTTAGATTTTATTCTCGCTTCGCTCGCCTTCCTCCGATGTGCCAAGGAGTTTTTATAAATAAATTATTGAGCTCGAGGAGCATGGTGTAGTTGGGTTTAAGCGCTTTGGTTTTTGATAGTGTACTCGCTTCGCTCGCCTTTCTCCGATATGCCGAAGAGTTGTTTAGATAAATTACTGATCTCGGGGAGCATGGGGTAGTTGGGTTTAAGCGCTTAGGTTTTTGATTAATACTCACTTCGCTCGCCTTCCTCCGATGTGCCAAGGTGTTGTTTAAATAAATTACTGATTTCGGGGAGCATGAGGTAGCTGGGTTTAAGCGCTTTGATTTTTTATTTTATCCTCGCTTCGCTCGCCTTTCTTTGATGTACCGAGGCGTTGATTTAATAAATTATTGAGCTCGGGGAGCGTGGTGTAGCTGGGTTTAAGCGCTTTGGTTTTTTATTTAGACTCGCTTCGCTCACCTTCCTTCGATGTGCTGAGGTGTTGATTAAATAAATTATTGAGCTTGGGGAGCATGGGGTAGCTGGGTTTAAGCGCTTTGGTTTTTGATTTTATACTCGCTTCGCTCGCCTTCCTCCAATGTGCCGAGATGTAGTTTAAATAACACAGGCCCACAAAAAAATGAACTTGTATGTCCATCGACAAAACCCATGTACTCCTATGTAGTTTTGCGCGCTGAGTCCGAATCTGGCATTCGTTTAACCTCAGCACGTCGGGTTCAAGGGTATTTGAAGGTCATATTGCATAAATCAGCAATAACCAATACAAGACATCTATCTGTTAAGTTTTGGGGGGCGCTGAATCCAAATCTGGTATTTGTTTTTCTCCATGAGGTAAGTTTGAAGGTTAGTTCAAGAGTTCAAGGTCAAAGCTGTGTACTCTAGGAAAAATGAATTTTTGACTGCAGATTCTGAAAGAGCGGGAAATTTTACGTCCAGATAGATATTCAATTTTTTTTAAATATAACCCTCAAGGTCATATAAAGGTCACTTAATCTTGTTGGATGGAGGATTCGTATGACAATAAGATAATGGGTTTTCATGGGGCAAACTACTATGTCGTTATGTTTTTAGGGTCACCGAATCCAAATCTGGTGTCCGTTTGTCTCCATTAAGCCGAATTCGAGGTCGTTTGAAGGTCAAATCCCCGACATTTAGTGAAATTGAGTCAAGTTATTATTCTGACATATTTTTGGGCCGCTGAATCCAAATATAAAGACCGCTTAGTACCTCAGTGTCAAAGTCAAGGTCATCCCAAGGTCAAATATACATTTTTTTTACTAAAAAAGGAAATTTTGACCACAGATTCAAGTAAAATGGAAAAAATCACATCTAGCTGTGATTTTTACTTATTTTTTTTATCACACTCCCGAAATAATCGTGTGCCGCAACCCAGGGTACCTCCACGTGGTGACGGCGGAAAACGGCTTTTTTTCGCTTTTTGTTTTCCGGCAAAACCCTGAGGTGAAGGCATGATGCCGTCATGGTCGGCACACGAATAGGTACGATGCAGGGTTTCGGATGCCCAGTATCGGCGATTGGTCAGGATAAGCAAGCAGGTCCGCAATCGTCGTCATCATGCGACTGCAGCTCTACAGTGGTTGGAAACTTGGTCTCTGTAGAGTACAACAATACAAGAATACGCTCTAATTCTCATAGTTGTAAGCATGTCTCCGTGTGTGGCTGTTTGTCATACGACGGTTGGTCAGTTTCACTATTTTTCTCAAATACTAATTGCACATCCCTGCTAAAAATATGCGATTGAAATCGATGAACAAAAAATGAATCGATTTCGAGTCTATATCTTAATCCTGCGGTTTACATTTAAAAGCGATTATATTCAGGCTGTTGCGTGTGTAATATATTGATGGCATTAAAATCGATTTAAAACGATAATATTATATCGATTAAACCGGATTAGAATACATAAGTAATAGGATATTCAATTAATCAATTCAATGCTTATTTAAATCGGAACCATTGTATATGTGTTTACTAGAAAACGGTTTTAATGATTTATTATATCTAGAATAACATTTGATATTATTCAATCGTACTGTATTCAACTATGCAATCGATGTGTGTATCGCGGTGTTAATCGATTTGAATTAACATGCATTTTTTTAATCATTTCAATTCAAATCGATTGTAGTTAATAAATCTATTCTGTCTTCTACTGCATTTGACCTTTCTTATATAGTAACGGAGAAGAAATCTTGTCACTTGCGAGTATGAACATTTGAAGCGACACCAAGCGGTTATATTAAGAAACATAGGGTCGATTAAAATCGACTAGTTTCGCAATGAATTTAATCGATTCTAATCGAAATATAAAAGTTTTTTTCTCATAAGGGATATTACAAAACTTTGATCATTAAGGTCACTTAAACGGTTATCAAAATTATTTGTAAAATTAAACCGATTTAATATTGACTAATAAGTTGATTCATATTTATTAAAAGAATCCCAATTGAACTGCATTAAAATAATCATCGCATAAAAGTCGATAAAAATATCTTCATTTTGATATTCAGATTGCGATTGAAACCAATTCACATCGATATTTTAAAACGTCGATTAAATCAATCTAGTATTTTTAGCAGGGATTCTTTTTTTGATTATTTAAATTGATTGAAGTATAATTGAATCTAACCGTAAAAAAGTATCGAGATCGATTAAATATTATATAAACGAATTATTAATTCAAATTTAATGATAAAATCACGAACAAATCATATTAGAAAAATGATTATTATTTTTATTATTTGAATCAATTAAAGTACTATTAAAACCAATCCTTAATTAACAAAGATTAGGGTCGATTCAATATTATACTTATAAATTACCATTCAAAAAGATTCAAGTTTGTTGACAAAATTACAAATAAATATTAAAAGTATCATTATTGTTTTGATCATTTTAATCGATTAAAGTAACATTAAAAGCTAATTCTTGAAAGATAGATTGGGATAGATTTAATATTTTACTCATAAAGTACCATTCAAACAGATTTATATATACTGATAAAATAATAATTAAATGATATTCTAAGAATAGTATTCAATTTGGTTATTAAAGTCTATTAAACTTTATTCAGAGCTATTCATAAAACTAGTATTGGGGATCGATAAACTATTTAGTAATAAATAGTGATTTTCAAATCGATTAAAATGGATTGACAAAATAACATTTAAATGATATAACAGGAATATTAATTGTTTTGGTTATTAAAGTCGATTAAAATATATTCAAAGCTATTCATAAAACTAGTATTAAGATCGATAGACGATTTAGTAATAATTAGAGATTTTAAAATCGATTAAAATTAGTGAAAAAAATTACAATTCAACTGACTAAAATAATTACGACATAAACATCGATAAAAATATATTAAATGTAATACTTATTTTTCGTATTAAAACCGATTGTAATTAAAAACGATTTGAATCGATAGGAATTTAATCGACGAAATTTGGCTGGTCGATTGAATGGATTTAAAACGATTAATTTCGATTAAATTTTAATCGATTTCAGAATTCAATCGCATATTTTTAGCAGGGATCATTCATTAAGATGTAAAATTTTCCATTTTACCTGAATCTGTGGTCAAAATTTCCTTTTTTAGTAAAAAAATGTATATTTGACCTTGGGATGACCTTGACTTTGACCCTGAGGTACTAAGCGGTCTTTATATTTGGATTCAGCGGCCTAAAAAATATGTCAGAATGATAACTTGACTCGATTTCACTAATTGTCGAGGATTTGACCTTCAAACGACCTCGAATTCGGCCTGATGGAGACAAACGGACACCAGATTTGGATTCGGTGACCCTGAAAACATAACGACATAGTAGTTTGCCCCATGAAAACCCATTATCTTATTGTCATACGAATCCTCCATACAACAAGATTAAGTGACCTTCATATGACCTTGAGGGTTATATTAAAAAAAAATTGAATATCTATCTGGACATAAAATTTCCCTCTCTTTCAAAATCTGCAGTCAAAAATTCATTTTTCCTAGAGTACACAGCTTTGACCTTGAACTGACCTTCAAACTTACCTCATGGAGAAAAACAAATACCGGATTTGGATTCAGCGCCCCCAAAACTTAACAGATAGATATCTTGTATTGGTTATTGCTGATTTATGCAATATGACCTTCAAATACCCTTGAACCCGACGTGCTGAGGTTAAACGAATGCCAGATTCGGACTCAGCGCGCAAAACTACATAGGAGTACATGGGTTTTGTCGATGGACATACAAGTTCATTTTTTTTGTGGGCCTGTGTAATTTATTGCGTTTGGAGAGCGTAGGTCAGATGGGTTTATTCATTTCGGTTTTAGATTTATTTTTTGTTTCCTTCCGCTTGTCTCACCTTCCTTCGTTGTTTCGATGCATGGAAATTTATGGTGCGTAGAGAAAATGGCATATCAGAGCATATGAAGTTGAGACAGCTTGCTGCATTTTGTTGCAAAATTGATATAAAATTTATTATCGGTTACTCCGAAATTCTTGTTAGTACGCAAGATTTTTGTTTAACAAAAATAAAGGACTGAATTTTGCTATGTATTTCGTATGAAGTTGTTATTTGTATTATTTTACAAATCTGATAACAGATTTGTAATCAGAGACCCTAAAATCGCCATGTAGTATAATAGCTTTATCACAATACGCGAATTATGCAGTAATTTGCATAAACAAAGTTGTTTAAACAAATCATTTTGCGAATCTGATATTAGTTTCGTAATCAGCGACCCCGAAAACCCCTTCGAGTACATATCTTGATGCGTAATTAAAATATTTTACAATTCCAGTACATAGTGTAAAAGGGGCTTTATCGTTCTATTGCATTTATATTGTTGTTTAAACGTTTTGATTATTCTAATAATGTCTTAAGAATTCATACTTTTCATATAGTTTATTATTCAACCGTTTTCAACCGCCTGTAAAGCCAAAATTAAAATTTTTTCGATTTCAAAAATGCGATTCGGGTAAAAGTACGTAAAAAATTCAATGAATGTTTCTAACTGTTATTTAAGTTAAAAAATTATTTTTTTATAGTAACTTTTATTCTTTTAGTACCTAATTAATTGTCCGATATTCAAAATTTAATTACAGAATTTTTTTTCTTTTCTATTTTAAAACTATTCAAATTTACCGCCCTGTTGGAAAAGGTCGATATGTGGAGGTCCCCTCCTGCGACCACCATTGGACCGACGCGTCACCTGGCGGACCACCACGCCGTGGCGAGCGCGAGGCGAGCTTAGGAGTGATTTAGTTCCGGCCTGGCCGCTGATCTGGACAGACCTTTCGGTCTTACACCTTATTGTTTTCCACAGTCGTTAATAATATACGTTGTTTGTTACTCTACACCAAGTCTTATCACTTATTAACCTGGTCTGTCCTATTCCTGCCTTATGTCCAATCGGAGTGCAGAAGGGACTTTTTCATCTCCAAAGATAGAAGTCGATTAGATCACTTATCGACTTAAATAGTGAATCTTAATTCCACTTTTTGCATTAGAACTTTATAAAACGTGATAAAATACGATAAAAATCGATATAAATCGATAAAACTTAATATAAAAAATTACAATTGAAATTGATAGAATTTCAAGAAGATCATGGTCTATCGATTTCAATTGCAATGTTTTATATTAAGTTTTATCGATTTATATCGATTTTTATCGTATTATATCACGTTTTATCAAGTTCTAATGGAAAAAACGAAATTATTCAAGTCAATTGAAATCTTATCGACTTTAATGGTGAATTCTAATCGATTTCAATCGATTTCTATTCCCTTTTTCCAGCAGGGGCGCTTTCTCTTCTGCCACTTTTGGCATCGCTGATTTTTAGTTTTAGTTTGACATTTTCTTATTCATCGGTGCAGCCACCGGTAATTCGAACATTTTCAAATTGATGCAGGGTCGCCCGATGGCTGACTTAAGGGGACAAAGCAGATCGCTTTTACTGCGTTGCCCCCTGAAGTTGGCATTTGAGCGACCCTCCGAATAATAGCGAGCACAGAAATGTCGGAACAGTAGATTTCAATTAGTAG
This sequence comes from Nasonia oneida, assembly GCA_037356405.1. Classification (NCBI taxonomy): domain Eukaryota; kingdom Metazoa; phylum Arthropoda; class Insecta; order Hymenoptera; family Pteromalidae; genus Nasonia; species Nasonia oneida. The sequence continues at coordinate 5,002 of JAZHPH010000801.1, read as the reverse complement.
TAATTTCCTCCGCTAATAGAGGGCTTTGTAACACGCTGATTATAGCGATTCCGCGCAGCGATAGTCTAGCGATTTCTGGCCGAAAAAGTAACCCACCCCCGATCCCAACCCAAACCGCAAGGCTCGGCACAATGACGGCAACACGACGACATTCATGCCGCACGCGAGATTGCCAGGTGCCCCGGCTTTTGACCGTCATATGCTCAGCATATGCCCGTCCGAGTGCAGCACGGGTGCCGCCAATGTGCCGGCATTTTGCTCCTTCAATTTTTGCGCTCTATTGCGCTCTCCTATAGCTGTAAAATCAATGGAATATGCAAATTAGACCGTAATTAGGTTATAGCGCATGTCCCTGTACGAGGAGAACAAAAAAAAAAAGAACAAAAAATAACCAGCGGCAGGACTTGAACCGGAGACTTTCCGATTCGTAGGCTGGGTGCACAACATAAGTCTCGGTGGAGACAGTACGTGCTGTTATCTGGGAAGCCACTTTTGAAACACGGAGTTTGGTTTTGGTCTCCTCCCCTCCTACTCCGTGATGTTCTCTTCTGTAATTTAACCTTTTATTTCCTCTGTTTATAATAAATACCGAAAAATGAAAATGATAAATGAATAAAAATTGATATGATTATATTAATGTATAAAAATTAGTATATAAAGATGCAAAATTTAATCAATTATAAGCGATTTATAACATTTAAAGTATTTCTTTCTAAAAATACCTTACTTTTAAGCTTCTGTAAAAGTTGCTACTATTCAAAGTTAAATTATTCAATATCTAACTATTATTATTTCAGTACTGTTAAATTAGATGTATTAAAAAATTTTTACTTTGTAAATGACTTGAATAATGCAATTGTCTCCAAAAGATATTACTGTCAATCCACTAACTTACTAAATGAAATAACTAAACAAAATTTTCAGACAGATGAGTCTAGATTCAATGAAATTAATTTACAAATGTTATCTAAAAATTTGTATAGACAAATTTTTGGTAATGAATGTAATTTTAATCTTAATTCATTAAATGAAAGCAATGTTCATGCTATTAAAAAAGAATTAAAAGACTTTGGAATTATTATTAAGAATACATCTGAAATACCCAATGTCAATCTTTTAATTCCAAAATTAAAAGGACAAAATATTGAAGAACATTTCAAACAAATATCTGATGAGCAAGTGCAACCTTACATGAAAATAATCGAACATTTTTTTAATGAATTACCTCCAATGCCGAAACATTTTATTTTTGAAGAAGGATGGACACGATATTCAAATAATGGACATGAATCAGTTAGTTACCCAATAGAAGAGGGATTAATTTTTGATGTAGAAGTTTGTGTAAAAAATGGACCACTTCCAACTTTAGCAACTGCAGTTAGTAAATCTTCGTGGTACAGTTGGGTTTCCAAGCAACTTATAGATTGCTCGTCAAATTTTATGTTTAATTACTTAACTCCTGAATCTCTTATTCCGATAGAAAGTTCAGTTGATAATAAGGAACAAATAGATGTTGATAAATTTCAGCAAATGCCAAAAATTATAATTGGTCATAATGTTTCATTTGATCGTGTTAGAGTTAAAGAACAATATTGGTTAAATCCAAGTGCTACAAAGTTTTTAGATACAATGGCTTTACATATATGTATAAGTGGTTTAAGCAGTTATCAACGTGCTATTTTTAAATCTACGAATTCAAAAGATGAGCATGAACACTTGAAATCAATTTCTTCTTTAAATAATCTATCTGATATACATAAGTTTTATTATGGTTTCAATTTAAATAAGCAAGGTAGGGATATTTTTATGAATGGAGAAATACAAGATATTAAAAAACAATTTAATGAGTCAATGTTGTATTGTGCTTCAGATGTTGTAGCAACTCATAAGATTTTTAAAAAAATGTTTCCTATTTTTATTAAAAGATTTCCTCATCCTGCTACATTAGCAGGCATGTTAGAGCTTAGTACTACATATTTACCAGTTAATTATAATTGGAAACGATATTTGGAAGAAGCTGAAACAACATATAAAGATTTGAATTTTGAAAATAAAGTTTGTTTAGCAAAAAGAGCTGATGAAGTGTGCAGATTATCAATAAGTAGCCAATACAAAAATGATCCATGGATGTGGGATGAAGATTGGTCTATAAAAAATATGAATTTAAAGAAAGGTTATGATAAAATTTTGAAAATAACTACAATTATTCCAGTTACTGTGATCGTCAAAACAACATTACATAAGCAATTTAGATATTTACATAAAACAGAAAATTTTTTACCGAAAAAATTGCCACATATGCCTGGCTATCCTAATTGGTACCGTAAACTTTGCAAAAAAAATAAAATAAATGTATTTCCAAGAACTCAACAACTTAGTACTTCAATGTTAATAACACCAAAACTTTTAAATCTCACTTGGGAACAATACCCTTTGTATCATATTAAAAATCATGGTTGGGGATTTTTAGTTAAAGATTTGGATAAATGTGATATTAAACCATCTGATTGTGTATTGTTATCTCAAACTACTGCTAAAAAATTACAGTCTTCAAATCAATGTCTAACAAAATTAAAATCTTTTGATAAAAATTTCAAATCAAGTTTACCAGATAACAAAATTGAAAATTTTTTTTTTAAATTACCACATAAAAATGGAATTTTATTTAATGTTGGAAGTCCATTATCTAAAGATTTCCTCAATAATTTTTCAAAAAATATTTTAGACAGTATAACTACAAGCACTTCTCGTATAATAGAAATTTCTAAAATGTCTTCCTATTGGAAAAATAACCGGGATCGAATCTTATCGCAACTTGTTATTTGGTTGGACTCAAAACAAAATGTTAATTCAAAAAATAGCACTAATTATATAAATTTTGGAGCAATAATTCCTCAAGTTATAGTTTCAGGAACTCTTACTCGAAGAGCTGTTGAACCTACTTGGATGACTGCTTCTAATGCTCATTGTGAAAGAATCGGATCTGAATTACGTGGTATGATAAACGCCCCATCAGGTTATAGTATTATTGGAGCTGATGTTGATAGTCAAGAACTTTGGATTGCGTCAATCATTGGAGATGCTTTCAAAAGAGACATTAAAATTCATGGTGCAACTCCTTTTAGCTGGATGACATTAATAGGTAATAAATCTGACGGTACCGATATGCATAGTGTTACTGCTAAAGCTATAGGTATAACCAGAGATCAAGCAAAGATACTTAATTATGCTCGCATTTATGGCGCTGGACAGAAATTTGCTGAAAGATTGTTAAAACAGTTTAACCCTTCTATAACTGATAAAGAAGCAGCTTTAAAATCTAAACATATATATTTAATGACTAAAGGTAAAAAATATTATCGTTTAAAAAAACAATACTTATCTGAAAATCTCAGCAATAAATTATATACATCATATGAAGCATTTAAAATTTCTCAAATACACAAAAAATTAAGAGATGAAGTTTTTGAAAAAGGGAAATGGATTGGTGGGTCTGAATCAGTAATGTTTAACAGTTTGGAAGAGATAGCAGAACAAAATGAGCCAAGTACACCATTCTTAAATTGTAGATTAAGTAGAGCTTTAGAATATGAAAAAAATGAAAAGTTCCTTCCAACAAAAATAAATTGGGTTGTACAAAGTGGAGCTGTAGATTTTTTACATCTTATTTTAGTAACTATGAGATGGCTGATGAAAGACAAAGCAAGACTTTGTTTATCATTTCATGATGAGGTTCGTTATTTAGTACCATCAGAGTATAAATATAATGCAGCCTTAGCGATGCATGTTACAAATTTACTAGTACGTTGTTTTTTTGTATCAAGATTAAATATGAAAGATCTTCCAATGTCGGTTGCTTTCTTCACTTCAGTAGAAGTAGATTCAGTGCTACGTAAAGAAACAAGTCAAGATTGTAAAACACCTTCTAACCCACATGGATTGAAAAAAGGTTATGGAATTCAGCCTGGAGAGAATTTAGATATTTGGACTGCCGTTAAGAAAAGCAAGGGTTATGTTGGAATGTTTAAGTAAATCACACAAAGAATAAAATTATTACCAAAAAACCAGACTATATTTCTTTACATATTAATAGTACACATTTTTGTACAGTTTCAAAAACTATTTGTAACATTTAATATTTCAAAAACTTATAAAGAAACATAAAAAGTATAGTAAAACATAAATAATTGTAATAAAATATGAAAAAATTTAAAAAATTGTAACATTCTGCTAAATTTTTTCTTTCTTACTTTTTATAACATTTTTTACATCTTTACGTCTTTTACATTTTTTTATATACTGTTGTATATGGTTGATTATATTTTGAAATATAATTCACCTTGCCCATTCAACATTTTTGATTATGTTTATGATTGTTGTCCAAATATTTTTTATATGAAAATGTAATCATGTTATACTTGTAATGTATTGAAAACCAATTCTCACAATATCCCCAATTGAGTTTATGAATTTTTTAAATAATTTCTTACATATTCATACATCTATCAGCTTAAGAAAGACACAATATAATGCCCTTATATATAATAATGGATACATAACTTAGATATACTGCAGAACTTACAAATAAAATTACTAAATATAGTTAATAAAAACAATTTTGTAGTTCAAGACAATCCCCTCAATATTGAACTTTTTTTTTGTTTTAAAGCATTGAGACTGCACTATGATGACCTTAAAATGCAATTTATTACATTGGACAGTGTAACCAGGAACAAAAGTATTATTATACCTAGAAACAGGAAAAGAATTAGTAATAAGAACAGTTTTAAAAAAAGACATTGTAGTTTTCAATGTGCTACCAAATGATTTGAAAGCCATAAATATAGAAAAACATCCCTAGTGGAAATAAAAAATGTAATAAAGTGTAATCTCTAGAAAAAATTAACTTTTTAAAAAGTAAAAGGCTAGGCGAGTTTGATATATTCCGCAATGAAATTACTGATAGAAAAGAACTGAGATGAATCAAACAAAGTCAAGTTTA
>JAZHPH010000800.1:0-21573 GCA_037356405.1 Nasonia oneida | reverse complement strand
CAGAAAACTGGGATGACTGCTCGGGAAAGATTGCGGTGTTTAGATCTACTTTTTGGCAAGATTCTTTAGTAAAACGGAGGATGGCTCAAAATTGGTTATATTTTTGAATGACTTATTTTCCAAAACTCAACACATGGATTGCAGTGATATTTATTATCAACTTATCAAAACACAATTTAAATCAGACACTCAAATGAAACAAAACTTATTGAATTTCTCAAAAGGCAAATCACTCAAAATCTAAACTCTTAAAATTAGCGTCCTTTCTCTAGGAGCGCACACCCTGGAGTGTCGTTTCGGGGGAGGTGATGCTTGAGAGAGAGTCGAAGCTTTCTCCCACGCGGGGTACTTACTTCTCCTCTCTTCTTACTTCAGCCTAGCTGCGCTCTTTGTCGTACTCATTAGGCCTTATGGGCCTAATACTATGGTCAACGGCTAAACTGCAGCGTCGGCTGTGCACGCGCGCTTCAGCCGAGGGAGGAGAAGTTTGTTTTGGTTTCGGGCACATTCCTTCGAGGCTTAGTTAAGCGTCGAAGTTTCTGGATCTTTTTACTGGCTCTGTATAATTCTTATATAATGTTTCTAAATAATTTATCCAGGAACTTCGTCACTTAACATCCTCCCCCCCTTGCAGACGTTTGTTGTCCTCGACAAACACACACATATAAGGGTAAATGGTCAGACACCGGTGACACAACGAGAAACCAAAACTGAGTAACGAATTGTCCTATGATGTTAAGGTTCTAACCTGCTATTTACTGATTTAATTTCGGTGTTGTGAGATGCATTTTGGGTAATGAGTTGTATGAGGTATCTTGGAAGGTTTTTTTTTTTTTTTTTTGGGAATTTGGGCAGGATCAAGCTTTTTCAGGTGTCTATCAGCTGTTCTAAGTTGTAGCTGTTGGCGTGTGCCTATACTTTTAAATAACTGGTGCGGTCCTTGGTCCCTTGCCTCTATGATCACATGATCATATTAATCAGCCCTTGCGGCGCTTGATTAAGAAGAGAAAACATAACCTTTCTCTTTGAATGTCGAGAGCATTCATATAGAGGTCTCGCAGTCAGGTCTGCTTTTATTGAGAAAAGAATTATGTAAGCTACTGGTACGCAACCGTGCTTTCTTTGTACCTCATTGATACATGGGATTTCTGCAAATGCATCACCTTTTGCTTGCGTGGGATGATTGGTTTGGATGGATCGTTCTACCTTGGGTAATCTATTCTCTTTAGTTTTGTCCTACCTTGTAATTTGTTTTGGTTTCACCTTGCTGTCACACATGTCGTTGATGATGTTCTGGTACACTTTAACCTTACTGTATAAATTTAACTATTACTGTTAACGTTGCCTAATATTAATCTAAATATATGTCATAACCTGCTACTGTATATTATGCTAATACTATATTTCATTTGTGTTAGTAAGTAGATTCGCTTTCGTTTATATTATATATGATATTAGTTCCTATAGTTTAATATTTATATTATATTAAGGTGTATTGTTTGGATGTAGGTCAATTGGTCAGTGAAGAAAAAAAAACGTTCTCTCTTTTTTTATGAAATGTAGTACAAAACAGTATCTTATTTATTAGATGACAATAGTGGTAACTTGGTTCAATAATACTTGTGTTCTGCATCTTTTATTGACTACAAAACTTTTATGGCACTCTTGGTTTCTTAAATCTAACTTAAACTAGCGTCACGGTGTCGTCACTTAAAAACTAACGTCTAATATGTTTTTGAAGTCAATTTTGTCCAGTTCTTGTCGTAATTTATTAGCTGCTTCATCCTCGTGCCTCGCTGGTGCTTCTGCCTCATCTGCTCTCTCATTTTGATGTTGTCTATTGTCTATGGTCAGTTGTCGTTGTCGTATTGATCTCGCTATTTTTACTTCATTTAACTCTTCATCACTTGATGAGCTGTAGCCGATGTATAAGGCTCTGTGTACTGAGACTGGTGCTCTTGCTGACTGCGTTGCTGTCCCAGCTGTATCGGCATTCTGTCTCTCGTCGGCTTGTCTGCTGGTACTCGGTTGTGGCGTTTGTGATGTCGGTCTCATCTGTTGCTGTGTTGGTGCTGCTGTTGTACCTTTTTCGTCTTGTAGCCGTCGTCGTAGTGTAGTTGTGGTGCAGTCGCGTGTGTGGTCTGTAAAACTCTGTATCGGTATTTGGTCTCCGCATGTAAAATGTAATAGTGTCTCAGTAGTCTGTGGCGTTAACTTCCAGTCAATTTTGTATTTTCGTGGTCCGTTTAGTTTGGCGTCGATGGCGTCTATTTTGTCCTTGTAAATAACGTATCCTACTTTTTCATTATTCTCCTTTTTTCCGTTCGTTAACTCTATGTGTATTGCTTTTCCGTATTTTATGAAGTCCGCTCTGAATTATAGTTGTGTCATGTCAGGTGGTGCGAGAACATACAGTTTTGTGTTGTTGGCGAGGTCCAACGTCCATCGTCTTTGTCTCTGTGCGGGTTCCTGTGGTCTTTCGGTTTTCTGTCTCTCCTGTGCATTTTCCTGTGTCGTCGCTGGTTTTGTCGTCCGTTGTCTTCGATTATAAGCCCATTTTGGTGAGTATGTATTGTCAGTCTCTGTTACTGCTTTGTATGCGCTGACCTTGTGTGTGTATTGTATAAATGCTGTATAACGTTCGTCTTCGTCGTTCGGTTTGATGCGTCGTATGTCAGCTATTTCTCCAAATGTTGCAAATGTTTCCGTCAGTTCTTGTTTGCTTACTGTCCGTGGTACTCGTACACAAATAGTATTGTCCGATATAACGTATTTTGTTGTCGGTGGTCCCTGTTTTCGTTCTTGCTGTCGAAGTCCTTGCATGTCCTCGTCTGTCCGTTGTATATATTGTCTGTACAGATTTATTACTTTCCGTGCATGTCTGTCTAACTGGTATCGTGTCGATATGGCTTTAGTGTCGTCTGTCGTGGACATGTAGTGTTCTGTGTGGCATGGTCCGTACTGTCTGAACAATGCCTCTGAGTCAGTTGTGTCTCCTCTGTATATAGCTGTTATCGTATAAGCGTCCGTCAGGTTCATCTTGAGTAATTCCACGTTGTTTTGGGGATTGTACTGCAAGGGGTAGCCATTATCATTGTCATTGTCGTCGCTGTTTATATCATTGTTGTCTGCATTGTCGATGTCGTTACTGCCGTAATTGTCGTCATTGATGTCTGGGATGTGGTCGTTGTCGTTGTTCATGTTGTCTTCGTTATTGTCATTGTCTTGCTGTGGGACATCTTCGTCTGAATTTAAAATAACTTCGTCATTTTTGTCGTTAGCGTCGCTTTCAGGAGTGTCGCTAGTGTTGTCCGTTCCGTCGGTTCCGTCAGTGGTACTGCTGTCGCTGCTGCTATGTTCGTCGTCTGTGTCTGAGCTGTCCGAATCAGTCGGTGCTTCTACTCTCTGTTCTACTGTCATCCTGTCCTCTGTTCTGGATGTCTCATAGTCTCTTGTGAGTCTCGTCGCGCTTGTACGTGTTCTGTACTTAATAGTTAATCTCGCTGAGTCATGGTGTGGTCCGCTTGAAATAATTTCAAACGTGACGGTGTTGTTTGGTCCATAACTGTTCAATAGCTTCATTACCATAGGGAGTTTTCCCGCGGGGTCAAAACAGATTGTGACATGGTCCAAAACTTCGTCGAAGACGATTGAGGTGACGATATTTTTCAAAACTTGGTTCATATCTGGAAATAATTCAAAGAGCGTCGTATGATACTTATATGTTATGCGTATTTGGTTATTTTAATTCATGCGATGTATTTTCGTTCATGCATTCATTCATTCATATAGGGTCATTGGTCCTAACTATTGTTTATTATGGTTATATAACACGGTCGCAAAATGTAAATTTATCTGTCTTATTCTATGTTCATGTTGCTATCATTTTCATCTAGGTCAGGGAGTGTGGCTTCTGGGGTCTTGGGTCTTTCATGGCTCACTCTATTTGTCCTGGGTGTTGGCGGATGTCGGTTGTTTTCCTTTTGATTTTCCAGTTTTGCTATTTTTCTTTTAATTCCATAATTGTCTCCTGTAGTGGCTGTAGCTTGCTCAGTGGGTCTTCACTGCCATTGTCTTGGGTCCAAGCTATTTGCTTTTTGCATGTTATTTCATGTAAGTTGTATATTTCTACTTCTATCATCCGTTTGCATCTTTCATGGAATTTAGTATTTGCGGTTCCTTGCGCTGCACGTGGTAGTCTTCGCGGTTCGGCAAATGTTGCTTTGTACATTGGGTCACTCTCTTCCTTGGCGGCTTTGGTGTCTTCTTGTGTGAAATATTGCACGTATCCGTATGACAAACGTCCCTTTTTGTCTCTGACTGTTTCATAGTATGCTAGTGTCCCAAACTGGGCGAAATGTCTGAAGAACATTTCGTCTTTCTCTCTATCATTGCCGTCCCAAGGTAGTAAGCAGAACAGTCTGTTCCTGATTGGTTGAAGTATTGATGGTTGATTAACCACGTGTACTTCAGATTTAACTGTTGGTTCTTCTTTTTGAGTGAGGTCTATCAAATCTCCGATTGCTGTTTTTGATCCTGTGGTTATCATGGGAGTTTGATATGGTGCTGCTCTCTTGTTGTTCCTCTTTAATTTATTTTGCTTGGCTAATAGGGATCTGAGTTCATATGCTTTTGTTATCTCTCTTTCTGAGTTGAAAGATAGCGTTATCTTTTTGGTCTCTCGTTCATATTTGTGTTTTTCTACACGGGCATTCTGGGGTTCTCCTACTCTTTCAAATTCTCTTATTATGTTTGATAGTAGTATGTCTACATCGCTGAACATTGAAATGTTTGTTCTCGGTCTAAAGTCCATTGTGTATTCCTTTGTCTGCAAATAGATTACATTAATCATGTTAAAGAGAAAAAAAAAATTTTGATTGGTTAAGCATTGTTCTGCTATGTACAAGCGTCCTGGAAATTCAAAAATTTAATTTCATTCACTCATGAGCATTCTGCTTCTTGTTTGGGTAGTGCAAATTTCTTTGTTGTCGATTGCGCGTTCGTTTTAGGGTTTTCGCGGTCTAGTCGCAGGATTGCGTGGTTTTTATGGTTGCCTAGAATGATTTTTGTATGGCTCTCGGAGCCCCAAATTGACAAATGAGATACTTTGCCAATGCATCTGCTATTGTTGTGGCGTTGAGATTTTTTATGGGTATGGCTATTAAATATTTGGTTAGGTTGCATTGCATTGTCAATAGATGGTAATTTCCTCTCGGGGTCATCTTAAGTTTTCCTACTGTGTCGATCGATACTTTGTCAAAAGCCTCTATGGGTGTATCGGTTATTATCATCGGCTATCTAGTTTTGAATCTCTCTTTTTTCTGCTCTTGACATTCTGCACATCTTCGAATGTAGTCTTGAACGTCGTTTCTCATTCCTGACCAATAATATAGTTCTCTTATTTTCTGGTAAGTTTGATTGATTCCCTTGTGTTCTCCTGTTAGACTGTCGTGAAGATGGCTAATTATTTCCTTTCTGTGTTTTTCAGCTGGTACTTGTGCTTTTCCATAACACATTGTCACTCTTATTCTGCTTCCGTGAAAATGTTTGTAGAGTACGTCTAAAATCATTGGTGATTCTAATTGGTCTAATATGTCTCCCTTTCTCGCTATTCGGAAACTTGTAATTTTTTTATTGATGAGTGTCTCTTCTAGATTCCGAAGTCCCTTGATTAAATTTTCTATTTTTATTACGTTGAAGCACTTGTCTTTTATCATTACTGTGAATATGTGATGTTTTTTGAATGGCGTGACTAGGATTTGGCCTATCTTTGGCTTTTTACTCTTGATTTTCGTTAAGTCTATGGCTCCGATTTCTACTAATAATCTGGTTACTGGCCAAGTGTTGTCGCAGTCTGCCGATAGAAAGTGAACAATGTTATCTCTTTTGTGCGTGATGCATTCTCTTACGGTGATTATGTTCTGGGGAATCTTCTTGAATGTTATGTGTGTTGGGACATCTTCCGATTCATGATCATTTTCTGTTGGAGTGTAGTCTTTGTTTAGTGGCTCTAGGTTTGGTGGTGTAGGCAGGAGAAAAGGCATTGTTATTTCAGGCGGTTTTGAAAATCTTACGTCTATTATTGATCCATCTTCTGCTTCTATTTCACTTAATACTCCTAATTTCCTGCGTGCTTTCGTCTTATTTTGTGGTGTGCTCTTGGCTGTAGGGCTACCACTTGTTATCGTCGGGGTCACAGATAATGTTTTCCTTGGCGGCGCATGTTTATGTCAGCCAGGCTTTCGACGTCGGAGTCGCTTCCTGAGTTTTCTTCTCTTGTGGTCTCCTGTAACTTTTGTCGTGCTCTTTTTATTAATTTCTGCACGTTTTTTCTCCATACATTATCTATATCTATTTCTTCTTCTGTTTGAAACCGTGGGTCGGATGTGTAGATTGCTTCAAGTACTTCATCTGCTACTTCATCATCATCTGAAAAGTGTTAGGGTATCTGTAGCTGTATCGCAATTTCTGTCCCTGATTCTGTGGTATTGGTGTCTTTATCCATTTCATATCTTTTCATACTCTCTTCGAATTTTCTGCTTGCTTCTTCTACCTCTTCCCTAGTTAGAGTCGTCTTTACTGATAGGTTCTTAATTGATTCGTCTTCGGAACTTTCTTCTGTGTTGGATCCTTCTATTGCGCTGACCTCTATTGCAATGTTGCTTATAGTTTTATCTTGGTTTCCTTCTAAAGAAAATACTTCGTCATCTTCTGTTTCTTCTTCCGTCGTCTCTGTGTCTTCTTGTCGTAGTCCACTATACCTTGGGTCTGGTATCGGTGGCTTCTCTGAGTCGGTGACTTCGTTGGTTGTCGAAGATAACCACGATCGTCTAGATGGGTTGACTGTCATCGATGTATCGGAGTCTGCATCGGTTGAACTTTCTGGGATTTCCTTCAGCTGAATGGAGCTAGTTTCTGCTGTTGACGCTTCAGTCGATGTTTCAGCTGTGGGTTTAGCTGTCACTGTTTTTCCTGGTTTTGTGGCTTTTCTTGATGCAACGGGTTTGGGTACTCTGGGTATTGCTCCTTGTTTGATGTACTGTCCCACTGGACTCTGTCCTTGTGTGCGTCTTGCTCTAGTTCTTTGAGCTATCACGCTATGCTCCAACTTTGGTGCCTCTTTATTGGTTTTGGCTCCTATGGGTCTTCCTCTTCCTCTAGGTTTGTTTGCTATGTCGCCTGTTGATTGTATCCTGGTGCGTGGTTGCACAATTCCCTTGGCTGGTTTTGCTACACTTGCTGCCGCCTTGTTTACTTTGTTTTTCTTCTATTATCATTATTTTGATACTAGGTAGATTTTTGTTGATCTCTTCTTCAGTCATTTCTGGTGGATTCCGTGATAGTGTATCTGCGTTCTTATTCAGCTTTCCTGGTTTATACTTAAAAGTGTACTCGTACCCGGTGAATCTAAACATCCACCTCATGAGTCTTTGGCCTGGGTCTTTTCTGCTGTGCATCCAGTTTAGTGGTTCGTGGTCACTAACTAGTGTAAATTTTCTGCACAATAAATAAGGTCTGAACTGGTGCAAGGCGTAAAGTACTGCGAGGCATTCTTTCTCCGTGGTTAAATAATTTCTCTCGGCTTTGTTGAGCGCTCTAGACAAATATTGTACTGGGTGATCGAAGCCGTCCTTTTCTTGGCTTAATACTGCTCCTATTGCGTAATCTGACGCATCAGTGGTCAGTGTGAACTCCTTGTTGAAGTCTGGGAATTGTAATGTGGGTTCTCTTACAAGGCAATCTTTCAATATCTGGTAGCTTTTCTCGCAATCTTCTGTCCATTCAAATTTTACGTTTTTCTTGAGCAGGTCATTTAGTGGCTTAGCTATCTTCGCAAAGTCCTTAATGTACTTCCTGTAGTATCCAAACATTCCTAGTAGCGTTCTTACATTCTTTGCTGTCTTTGATGTGGGTAACTTTGTTATTGCTTCCACCTTTTCCGGATTTGGTTCAATTCTCCTGGAACTTATTATGTGCCCTAGGAATCCTACGTCTCGTTTAAAAAATTCAATTTTATCTGGCTGCAGTACCAGTTTGGCGAGCCTTAGTCTATCCATCATATGCCTAATTCGCTGTTCGTGTTCTTGCAAGTCCTTGCTGTAGACTATAATATCATTTAAATATACTAACATCTCTATGTTTTGCAAACCTCTAAGTGCCTTTTCCATTAAGCGTTGAAATGTCGCTGTTGCGTTCTTCAGACCTTCTGGTAAATGTGTATACTCATAATGTCCGTTGAGGGTTGTGAATGCTGTCTTGTAGCAGTCTTCTGGTGCCATCGGTATCTGCTGGCATCCACTTGCAAGGTCGAAAATCGAAAAGTATGTTGCTCCACCTAATTGGTCCATGATGTCGGCAATGTTAGGCAGAGGGTAGGCGTCTCTGATTGTCTTTTTATTGATTTCGCGAAAGTCGATTATCATCCTCCATCTTGGGTTTCCATGGCTGTCAGGCTTCTTCGGTACTATCCATATTGGCGAGTTGCATGGTGAATTCGATTCTCTAATAATTTTATCTCGCAATTTCTTCTCCACACTCTCTCTGACGACTTGCTTGTCTTTCGGAGGATGCCTATATTGTTTCGTGTTTATAGGTATGTCGTCCTCTAAATGTATGTGGTGCTGGATCATATCTGTACACGGTAACTTGTCTCCTGGTAATAAAAATCTATCTAAATAATCTTCTATTATACGGTCCACTATTTTTAGTTCTTCTTGATTCAAGTGACTTCTTCTAATTGATTCTTTCACCTTTTCTAGCCTCTTAATTCTGTCCACTATAAATTCAATTGCTTCCTCCTTGTCGATTACTGATGTTATATCCCCGCTGATATCCTCCTCTATTGTAATTGTTGCCACTACCATTTTCTCTCTGATAATCTTGATAACCATTTTGGTTGTAGTTATTCCGGTTATAATTGTTCCTCCTATGGTTATCTTGGAATTCTCGTTGGCGTCGTTCAGGCTCATTAACGTAGCCTACGTAGTCTTCATCTTCGTTGTCGTATCTTGCATAATCTTCTTCCTCTTCGACATATCCTGCACATTCTTCTTCTTCAGGCATATATCCTATAAAATCGTCATGTCTGCGATTTCTGTTGTCATATCTATCTTGATTTCTGCGGTATCCATTATTATAACTATCCCTTCTTTCTGTATTCAAATAACTTCGATTCACTCGTGGCCTGGAGTCCGGTATGATCCTGGCTTCCATGCGTGTTTCTAATCGCACAGCCTCTTCGTATGCTTCTCGTAGATTCTTTGGTTTGAATAAGTCCACTCTTTCCGATAAGTTAGCTTGTAATCCCCTTATGTATATATCGACTGCCAGCATCTCCAATGGTTCCATCATCGCGTCAAGGTTGTCACTTCCCTTTTCTTCTTTCAATGCATTCCTGGCGCTGCTCAGTAAAACGTTCAATTCGTCATAAAAATCTCCTACAGTGTCTCCTTGCCTCATCTTGACCGTCTGGATACGTGTGTTATAATAACTAAAGTCCATACCTGGACCAAATCTCTGCTTTAAATGTTTAATTAAGTCTTCTACTGTTGTTATGGTTTTGTTGTTGAGACTCTTCTTCGCTGCTCCGGTTATTCTTTGCGGGACATTTCGCATAAATTGTGGTCATATTGCCTCAGTTACAAGTTTATTTGCATTCTTCAAATCTTGTATGTAGTCTCTTAACTTGGCGTGTCTCCCGTCAAAGCTTGGTATGCCGCTTACGCAACTCATAAGCATGAAACTATTGGCCATGGTGGTGGCCAAGTCTGTTCCTGTGTTTTCACCCGTCCTATTGCCGGTCTCGTCTGTCATTTTGAATAGATTTACTGCCTCTTAATTGTCGTAGAAAATTCTAAATAATCCTCTAGATAGTTCTCTAAATGCTTCTAAACGTTCTTGCTTTATAGAGAGTCCGTAATTCCGTGCCACTATTTTATTAAAGCCTTATTTCCTCTCCTCACAATCCCAATATTATATTTATCATATGCTATTATTATTATTGTAATTAAAATTTTATGATGTAGGTATAGATAATATATTGAAGTATATTAAGGGGTAATGTAAACGAAATTGTGGGGTTTTTGATAGTTAATTTTCGTTTAATTATTGTGGGGTTTGATAAATAATAATAAATGGTGATGATGATTAATACTAAAACCAGTAGTCAATAAAATATTAATACTAAATTAATATTAAGTGTTCACGGGTATATGTCTAAACTAAGGCTTATCCAACGAGAGTCGTCAAATCGTGCATTTTTTTTTAATGGGAAAAAGAAAATTTGTGTCGTGTGCTCTGTCAAAATTTAGGTCAAATTTAAATTAAGAGTGATGGTCCGGTTTTGTAAATTCAATTAGAATATTTACGTGATTTATTTTCTTCGTAAAAATTCCCGAAAAGAAAATTTTATTATGCTAATTATTTTGTATAATTCAAAATTAATTTATTTATTTAAAAATAATAGATGACTATTTGTTGTTATCGATTATGCAAATCAATTTCCTCTAAATAGTGTTTTCGAAATTAATTCGTCTATAATTATTAACATATAATGTTTGAATAATAGCCTTAAACGTAAAGATTATTTATATTTATGTAAAAGCCCTATTATGCAAAAAAAAAACTATTGTTTCTGAATGGTCTCAAACTGTCACGTAATATTTCAAAGTCGTAAGGAGATAATTTAATTCCAATGGACACGCCCTTGTTTTCGTTAATCCGGTCTAAATACAGTAGCAATAGTTTAATTGTTTAATTACTGAATTTACTTTACAATAATTCTCTTGAAAAGTCTCGAAGTCCATGTGACGAGATTAGCTCGTCTTCACTGTGCACAGAATCCTCGCCTCGCTCTCGTTACTGGAGTCGCCCCAATGGCAGTAATTGCTAATATTTTGGGTGATTGTAGTAGTAACGAGAGGAGAGAGGAGTCGTGGCCAGCAGCTTCATCGCACGTCAGTCACCGGAGCAGACGACGCAATCGCACACTCGGCTGACCAGTGCGGCAACTCCCGGATCCGAGCAGCGCTGCTTTGACTCCCGCCAACGGAAGCAAGCGAGCCGAGACCACGAGGCAGCAGCGCTGAAGAGTCGGCAGTGCGGAGAGGGGGGAAACCGCACGGCGAGCCGCACGACGAGTCAGCAGCTGCGCGCGCGCGCCGAGTGTATAGCTATACGTATGCCGAGGCCCGACTGCTTTGGAGTGGAGGGAGAAGACCTAATTGGCAACCGGTGGAGGCGCGCCTGCTAACATCGGAGATAAATGTGTAGAGTGCATAAGCCCAGTTCATACTGGCGCCGTTGTACGCGGCTCAGAGCCAGAGATATGGTGAAAACAAGGGCGTGAGAGAATGAGAGAATGAGTCGCGGTTCGAATCGCGCGCGTATTGACTTCTGTATCGACGCCTGTTTAGCCGCCTGCGTGCGAGAAATATCGATTATCGACAGGCTCGATGAGGTCCTCGTGGCGCAGAGACCCGCGACGCGGGGGACTCGAGTTCCGGACGGCAACGAGCACGAAACTTGGAGTGGATCCCCCCGGTTTTGATTAACTGCACTAGAGAGTTCTTCGCGAGTTCGCTTTTCTGAGAGTACGAGACATCATCAGGACGAGAGGAAGTAACAGTTGTGGTGCGGAAATTGGTAACCAGGTTAGTAAGACTCATAGTGTCGAGAACTCGTAGGGAAGCTAGTGGCCGCCGGGAACGAGCATTCATTGATGCCACGTGGCGCGAGAGAATTTCGAAGTACACGGCGCGACGAAAATTGTGTGAGTGAGAGTGAGTTCGATAGTCGGAATTAACGCATTCTATTAGAAGTTGAGTTGTGTAATTTGTGGTCAGAAAAAGAGTAAATAAAAATTCTTTCTTACTTTAGTACTTAAATATCGAGCAAAGTGTTGTTTAGTCCCTAATCACCCGCTATTTCGCATAGTCGTAAGACCGAGAGTATCACCCGAAATACTTTGTGTTCGTCATCGGAACCTCCTCGCGAGGGAAAGAGTTTTACAGCCGCGGTAGAAGACAAGAGTATTGTGTCGCGGGCAAAGTGTAGTTCGGCCTGGCGCCCCGTTATTAATAAATTTGGCCGCATTATTCTCCAATTGTCAACGTTGGTGTTCGGGAGTTGTTCGCTGGGCCCTCCATCCCAGTGACCATTCGCCACGTTACATCCAATATTCGAATTCAAATATTAGCGCGCGCTCCGACGCTCTCGAGTCTATAGTCACTAGCTTGGGTATGGCACCGCTTCGCGTCTAACTTCTCGCTACAGTCAAACTCCCTAGTCGAGTCCGTTTGCGTCAGCTGTTGCCTCGTGTTGCGTCGCGTGTACTTTTCGCCTTTAAATTATTGCTAATTGTTTTGCAAAAGGTGAACCGTGCGTGTCCTCTCGTATCGTTCAATCAAAAGTGCGTGTGCCTGCCATCACGGTGTTCCTGCAACGGTCAAAGTTCGGGCCCAGGATTGTTCTCAATGTCGCAGTTGCAACTCTATCAGCTGACTCAGATAAGTTTCTTTTTATTAAATAAATATTAAATTTCTTGCAAACAATCCGACAACTGTTGCTTTGTGTAAACTTGTTTTGTCTTTCTTTTCAGCTTTCGTGGCAGTCAGCAGCAGCTTGAATTTTCTTACAAACATCTTCAAGATCAAGCAGGACAGTGCTGAGTCTGCATGACGTCATAGGTGTTTCCTCGCTCAGTGAGCAAAATATGGTATTAATTATTATCTAGGGTACAAATACGCATGGAATTAATTTTTTTTTTTGGTATTTACAGGTTTTTAATAGGCGTGTCAACACCCAAGTTAGCTGGTTCGAGTGCAAGAGCCCAGACTTTCTCCTGCGAAGCCCGGAGTCCAAGACTCTATGCAGCAGCCTCGTCAAGGCCCTGGCTCGACTTCTGGCAATCACTTGCCAGTGCACTCTAGTGCTACTCGTCGACCAGATTTTGGGTGTTTCGGTTATTTTGGAGCACGAGCAGTGCCCTAACGGGCCCACCCCTACATGTGTTCTGTAGTCAAGAGAAATAGTGCAGTGTTACAAGTGTAATTTTAGTTAAATACAGAGTATCAAGGCGAATGGTGTCAATTAGAATTTGTGTTTTGTTTTTTTCTCTTTGTTAGTTCTGAATTAGACTGTAAAATGTAGGACTGTGCCTGTTTTTGGAGTCAAGTGTCGACAATCAAAATGTAATAAAAAAATTGGTGAATGAAAATTGGTGTGATTCTATGTGTAAATATTTTGGAAGTTACTGTTTTATGCGTCTCTCTGTGTACTGGTTAGTGAACAATAATTTGTGATATCAAACTACGGAGGTATATTGTAGATTGTTAGTGTGTGACTCGAATGCGATGCCAATGCTCAAAATCTTGATTCTACTCTTTGTGTGTAATATCAAAGTATTTATAATGAACTTTTATGTGTATATGTTGTGTGGCAGGACTCATCAAACTGCTTGTACATTGAGTGTGTAAAGAAAATTGCTGGTGTAAGAAAAGATATTGTGTAACATTATTGCGTTTCGTCTTATTTGAGTACCTCTCCTAATATCCACTGGGTCTCAATGATTTTTTTTACTAGTAAAACGTCCGAACTTATTAATTGTAAGAGTCATAAGAAATAAATAAAAAAAATTATTTTAAAATCACTGACCTTACTGCGCGTCCTACCCGATATGTGGCTGCAGTGACGTCACGGCGTCTTTGTGTGCTTGCGCGCGCGCGTCTCGAATTTCAAACTCCTATCAATGCTCTTGCTTTTTATATTCTCTCGTTTCTCTCTTTGTCGCACTTATGACTTTTTAATATTTTTCGTATTTACGCGCACTTAATTGGGATCTTTTTTTTTTATATGTTCACTCACTCACAAAATAATTATTTTAAACACAGAAAACCAAACAGTTTTGCAAGCAACAAAAGCTAAGCAGATCCCGGACGAACCCCCAGTTTTGTTAGGATAGAACCAATTCCACCAACTAACAATAAAATATTATTAAAACATGGGCGCCTAGCTACTCTCCCATACGGGGGAGATCAGTGAGAACACTAATTTGTCGAGGCACAACTGTTTGATTTAACCGAAATGTCAAAGTTCAGAAATATTGAATTAAATGGTACTTACTTTGTTCTGTGGACTTCTGGGAATTTGAGTAATAATTTAACCCGAAAGGATGCTCAGAAAACTGGGATGACTGCTCGGGAAAGATTGCGGTGTTTAGATCTCCTTTTTGGCAAGATTCTTTAGCAAAACGGAGGATGGCTCAAAATTGGTTATATTTTTGAATGACTTATTTTCCAAAACTCAACACATGGATTGCAGTGATATTTATTATCAACTTATCAAAACACAATTTAAATCAGACACTCAAATGAAACAAAACTTATTGAATTTCTCAAAAGGCAAATCACTCAAAATCTAAACTCTTAAAATTAGCGTCCTTTCTCTAGGAGCGCACACCCTGGAGTGTCGTTTCGGGGGAGGTGATGCTTGAGAGAGAGTCGAAGCTTTCTCCCACGCGGGGTATTTACTTCTCCTCTCTTCTTACTTCAGCCTAGCCGCGCTCTTTGTCTTACTCATTAGGCCTTATGGGCCTAATACTATGGTCAACGGCTAAACTGCTGCGTCGGCTGTGCCCGCGCGCTTCAGCCGAGGGAGGAGAAGTTTGTTTTGGTTTCGAGCACATTCCTTCGAGGCTTAGTTAAGCGTCGAAGTTTCTGGATCTTTTTACTGGCTCTGTGTAATTCTTATATAATGTTTCTAAATAATTTATCCAGGAACTTCGTCACTTAACATTATGTTTTTGTTCTAATTTATCATTATTGTCTTACGTGAGTCTACTATTATTATTGATTTCTTAATTGATTTTACTTGTCAACATTCAAATTTAATTTTGTTTTTATTCTTACTTCGCCTTACGTTATCGTTCCTTGTTCTTATCTATTTTATTAATTATTGAATGTGTCAATTACCATTGATCTCGTATTTAGGGTCTATTTAATGATAATTTGATAGTATCTCGATGCCACGTATAGTGTTATACTTTCTGCTATCAAGAGCGTATTTTACTATATGCTGTATTCTAGCGTGAAGGGTATCGATTGATTTGCTTATAATAACTAACCTTACTTGTTTTCAATATATTAAAATGCGAAAGAAATTGATCATTTCACAATAGTCTGCAAATTGTTTTTATCTGCAAAAACCATAATAGAAAATTTCATAAAACGGCTGCAGCATTTTAATAAATGAATGCGCTGGAACACTTAAAAGTAAATTTTATGAAACAACTGCAGAATTTTGGATAAATGCATGAGCTGAAAACCATAATAGAAAATTTTATACAACGGCTGCAGCATTTTAATAAATAAATGCGCTGAATATTAATAAAATAAAAAAAAATACATATGACTTTCGAAAAATATACCTTACCAACACGTCCTCGCCATGAAAGTCGGGTAAGAACATAATAAAGTTAGCCAACGTTGAAATAATAGAGAACATAATTTTTGATTATTTCTTTTGATATAAATTGCAAGAATATCGAACATCACAACCTTTTACGACACCACCAATGAACATTTTTTCATGCTTAAAAATAGGTAAGTCGAACTATATGAAATAGATTAATAATATTCTTAATTTTGGTGAATAAATAAGTAATATTTTAAACATTATGAATGTCTGGAATACACTTAATTTACTCAAAATATGTATAAAAAGCATAAACAATTAATTTCTGTGCTTATTCTGCTCTAACCTTTCAAAGCGGTAAGATAGTTAAATCATAGTATTTTAATCAATAAAATTTTGAAGAATTTTCTTCTATTTTATTTTCTATTAATTATTGCAGTATCAGAAGTATCAGTATCAGAAGTAGACTTGACGTTTAAAAGTATACGCAGGTTGAGTTAATATAAATACTTTCCTGTTGTTTATCAATGACTTCTGTGTATGCGCGAAAATATATATGCATAGCGTGAAAAATTGGTTCTAGTGCTCATTCTGCTCTGACCTCTAGAGGCGGTAAAATCGGTCAATTCTATTATTTTGATTATTAAAATTATCTACCCTGGTAGAAAACTCAGTATATTATGGCGATATTTGTACAAACATTTTTCCAAAACAAGTTAATATTATAAGGTTTTTTCAAAGTATTTCCAGTTTTTTAGATATACGTCATTCTACCATGCGTTGGCGATAAAATTATTGCAATAATATGCTTAATTTCCTACGGGAGTAGAATATACTTTCATAGTTATTCGCTTGATTTTATAGCACTATCAAAAGCATACAACTTTTGGAAGACTGCGCAGGTTGAGTTTATATAAATACTTTCCTGTTATTTATCAATGAACTTTTATTATATTTTTCTCTGATTATTCTGCTCTGACCTGTAGAAGCGGTATGTATGTGTAATATTGTAACGAGTTGAGCACCGCGGCTAACTCGTAGCGATATGAGTACCGCTGCGCCGCGACGAAACAGGGTAGACTCGCACGCGTGAAGAAAAACACGTCCGAATTCTGGAATAAGAGCGACAGAGATAGAGATAGCGAGCGCACGGGCTAATCCTTCAGGTGCGCGCTCAGATAGCTCTCGGCCTTCGGAAAGGAAACACAGGACTTCGCTCGTGATCTCGTGTGCTGTGCTGTATCCAGCGGATCATATTATATCTTGTGTGTAACGTACATTTACACCTATATACAAAAATCATTCACACATCATGCACACTGGGCAGTACAGTGGGGCAGCAAAAAGACGAACGAAAGTGGACAAGCGCTATTAGAAGCATTAGCCTTTCTAGACTTGGTCCTAGTTAACCAGGGACGCTCTCACACATTTCAAAGAGGAGACGCAGGGTCCATCATAGATCTCACGTTTGTTAGCAGCTACCAGATTAGCTTAGTTAAATCATGGGCGGTAAGCAATCATTACACAAACAGTGACCACTAAGCGTTAATAATGGAGATAGGAACATCAAAACGGAGATCCAACGTGAGTGCAAGGACGAAAAGGGTCAGTTGGAAAACGAAGGATTATGACAAGGAGACATTTCTGCTGGCTCTAGAAGAAATAAAGCTGTTTGGACCTGCGAACGATAAGGTTAAGCAGGTAATAGGAAATATTACCCGAGCCCGCGACGCAACGATGCTGAGAAGAGCTCCTAATAATAGACCAAGTCATTAAAAAACCAGGTGGACTAGCGGAATATAAATACGGCTTTAGGAAAAAAATGCTCTACTCTTGACGTCATAAGCTTAGTAGTCGACACCGCTAGAACTGCAATAGAAGGGAAGGGATAAAAGGAAGGAGCCAATAAGTACTGTGCTATTGTTACTGTTGGAGTGTGTGGATAAATAATAACACTGTGAGGTTAATTAATAATATATATATATATATATTGATAATAGTTGTGGCAATATAGCCCAGTCAGTAGTGCGCCCGCTCACATCGGAGTCTTGTAGTCGAGAGAGAGAGTATCGAGTTCAGCACAACATAGTCTGACTCTATACACGGAGCTGAGTATACAGTATAGTATGCGCTTAGAGTATATACGTGAGGCATGCGCTCTATGCTCGCGTTCGATCGAGCTTGTCTCGTTACACCAAATCATCGTAAACCAATAGATGGCGCGACGTGTACCATTTCTGAGTAGTATCATGATCATATATATTTACATTTTACAACAGTTACATTGGATGTTAAAAATGCGTTTAACTCAGCCAACTTTGGCAAGATACACGAGGCACTACGGAAAAATAGGTACTCGCATATATAAGAATGATTATGTCTGACTATCTGAAAGACAGGACCCTGTTGTGTGACACAGAGGACGGCACAAAACGGTTGTAGGATTTGCAGATAACATTGCAGTAGTGAAAGTGGCAAAGCAAAAGGTGACGGAGATCGCTAACCAGTAAGTAGGTATAATCCACGATTAGCGACAGCAGCCTAGACTCGAGCTTGCTAGCCATAAAACGAAGGCTATCCTTATATCTAGTAGGAAGAAAATGAAGACAACAACACTGACAGTGGACGGACACGAAATAGACTATCAGCTGACCATTGAGTACTTGGGAATCACCGTGGTCGCCAGACTAACGTTTAAGCAGCATCTTAAGAGGGTAAGTAATAAGGCAAAAAAGTCGGTACGGCACTATCGCGACTTATGCCAAATGTAGGTGGACCAATGTAGGGTCGAAGATTACTCCTAGCCAGTGTAACTACATCAATTATGTTATACGGTGCTCCAATATGGGTGGACGCCATATAAGTGAAGTCCTACGCATGAAAGCTGTCAACACTTTATAGAAGAATATATCTCAGGTAAGCCGCCTATTGACCTACTAGCAACAAAACGAAAAAATATATACGAAGAAAGCCGGCATGGTGTCAAAACTCAAAAGGAAGTTTGGAAATCCGCGAAGAAACAAACCCTAGCTGAGTAAAAAAGACGATGGGACTCTAGTGAAAAGGGGCAATGGACGCACCACCTCATACCACAGATTGTTGACTAGATCAAAAGACGACACAAGGAAGTGAATTACTACTTTACGTAGTTTTTTAGTGGACATGGGTGCTTTTAAGCCTACCTACATCGCTTCACAATAGAAGACAACTTAAATTGCCCAGTATGTTTGGAAGCAAATGAAGATGCGAAGCATGTCTTTCGTGTCTGTCTGCGATACATAATGGAACGAGAATAACTTGAGTGTTACCTTCAGACTAGGGCGATACCTGATTCAATGATGACAGCTACGCTGACGTCGAAAGATGGTTAGTGTGCAGTAATCAGCTACGTAAGGACCATTCGTAAGAAGGTTAGAAATGACGAAGAAAATAGATCCGGAGAACAAGGTGAAACAGCTAAGTAAAACTGTTGTTAGACGAAGGCCACTAAGAGTAGATACGAAACGCTCCTTGGACCGATGCAGAGGAACGTAGGTGACAGAGTTGATCTCTTACTTTCCTGCTCGATGCACAGGAACGTAGGATCTGGGGTTGAGTACCTCTAAGTGCTTATCCAGCTGATGCTGAGGAACATAGATAACTGACGAGCCCAGACTTCCTTACCCGATGCAGAGGAACGTAGGTGTCGGGGTTGAGTCTGTTCAGAGGATGACCGGACGATGCTGAAAGAAGTATACAACCAGACAATACTGCAAAAAGCAGATTACGGGAAGATGCAGAAAGAAGAAGACGAGTTTGATCCTGATCCCCAAATTACTTTGATGGACAGGAGTTATATGGAAATGTTAAACTTCAAAGGAAAAGCCAACGAGGCTAATTAACGGGCTCAACAGAAGTATTGCTTAACGATGGTGCCTATGGGGATCCGGTGTTGGAGGACTACTAGCGCAGAGCTTGCTCTGTCTATGCCATATAAAAAAAAACATACATACACCCGCGCATTCTCACAATCCTAAAGAATAGATTTAGCAGTATAGTCGTGGCTCAGCGGCTTAAGCCTTAGTCTTGCTACTTTTTTATACCTAAAAGTGTCTCTTTAATTTAAGATACTTTGAGGTAATAATAAATTAAAGTGTGAAGGACATCAATCTGCAATGGAAAGGGTAATATGCTGAGTACGCGCGAAGGAGTCATGGAAACCCCACACACCACACACCTATTAGTGTTTGCCTTGGCAAACTTGAGACACTTTCGATAGAAAAGGGAGGGAGTAGGAAATTATATCCAAAGTGCCTTAAAAAATCAGAGGCACTTTAGATAAACAGAGAGGGGAAAGGAGATTTTCTTTAAAGTGTCTTGAAAAATTAGAGGCATTTTGGATAGAAAAAGGAAGATTAGGTGCTCTTTTCTAAGTACAAATAGCTTCATGGACAGTAAACAATTTCGATCTTCACTTGCACTTTTCACGGTTCCAGGGGACAACTAGGACTAATATTATCTGTATATTTAAAGGATGAAGAACACTAAATATGAGGCTGGCTACGAAGATGCACGTCATCTTATTCGTGTTAATAAACGAAGAAAATAAGAATATGGTTTATAATTGGCTAAACAATCGGGATGCACTCTTAATCGGCGTATTAAAAAAAAAAAACACAGCCAATTCTTTGGC
This sequence comes from Nasonia oneida, assembly GCA_037356405.1. Classification (NCBI taxonomy): domain Eukaryota; kingdom Metazoa; phylum Arthropoda; class Insecta; order Hymenoptera; family Pteromalidae; genus Nasonia; species Nasonia oneida. The sequence goes on along the minus strand of JAZHPH010000800.1, from coordinate 1,490 downwards.
ACGTAGCTTCCTTTAACATTATGTATTGCTTTAATATCGAAATTGTTTTTACTCCATACATAATTACATACAGTTTTTATACTTTTCTTTTTGATGGATAAAATTATTTAACACATGCTGCACTTAAGCGGGCGAGTAAGAAAAACACAGTTATCGTGTTACACAGAAAAGCGTGTATTTTTAGTATTTGACTTATTTCTCGGGATCAATGAAATCACTCATAATTTGTATAATTCTCTCTCTTGCTCTCTTTCGTATAGTTATAATTGTACACACACATACATCCATGCAGACATTTTCTAAAAACACTATTTTTCGACTTAAAATACTTCAAAACACACTTCCAACATGTTTTAAGACAAACATTAAAAATCACTATTACAAAGCTTCCTTAGAAAGGAAGCAAAATTTTCTAGACATATGTACAAAGTCAGTAATGTGGTTCGTGTAAGTAAACGCCCTTGTAGGAATCTAAAATTTAATCCACAAGATGCCCATATAGGTACCACATGGATATCACATGAATCCCGCAAAATTTTTTCACGGCATTTGTAAAAAAAACTATATGAATTTTACATGGCTTCTACATAATCAATTAAAGATGTAGAATTTTAATGGATAAAGCTAGATGAAAAGTACATTAAATATGTGGGAATCATGTGGTCGCAAGTAGGAGGAATACGTTTACAAAAAATAGATTAGACTGAAATAAATTAAATTTTTATTATAATCTAGCTTAAAAAATGGGAAAGTGAGAGAGAGAGAGAGGGGGGGGGGGTGGAGAATAAGTTGTTGACCTAAGAAGATTTCGGGTCAACGAAACATCATTTACGATGAAGAGCATCAAGTTATTGGTTATTTTACTAAAAAATAAAAGTGAATACTTAATCAGCATTGATGAACTTAATGACTTCTGTAATGCCCCGTACACGCTTGTAGCGTATTTAAAAAATAAAATATAATTTAAAATCGTTTGACTTTTTAGGGTTTTTGTTGCCCCATTCTTCCCGTCAATGCTACGGACCACCGCTGAGCAGCCAGAAGCAGCACAACATCTATAGTGAAGACGTAGCGGAGACACAGCAGCCAGCAGCGACAGAGTAGGAGCGCGACGCGGATATATATATATATATATATATATATATATGGGACGTTCTTTGTCAACCGGAACACCTCTATACCCAAAATTCCTTTTGACCTAAAAATATTTAAAAATATGGAAAATTTAGGATTTTTTATGTACTTTCCATTAGAGCGTGGTCTTTTTTGAAATTTCGTTTACAGACAGAGCAGTACGTCCCCTATAACCTTAAAAAAATACCACTTTACGAAATGATCAGGCTGTCAGAAATCACAGGGGCTCAGAAAAATTCCAGGCAACGACTATTTTCATGTATTTTTTACTGCTGAACACGAATCCGGCGGTATATTTTACCGATACCTCAAGCGTTCGCCCCTAACCTCAAAAAACACCCCCAAAATTGCAGTTT
>JAZHPH010000799.1:0-21617 GCA_037356405.1 Nasonia oneida | reverse complement strand
TATATATATATATATATATATATATATATATTAAATAGTATATATTAAAATAGCGTTAGAACCGTTAGAGTACATTATAAACTTATGTGAATCTAATAGTAATTAAATTATGATTTATAAATTGAATAATACTGTCTATGTAAGATGTTATAAAAATCCTTAATATTAGAAGAAAAAAATTACTAACAATAAGCGTAGCGATAATCCCCTTTTCACAGTAAAAAAGAATTTAGCATAAACACTCGAATGATAGAGAAAAAATCTTTAATATTCTACGCGATGGAGATGAATTGTTAAACAAATTCAATAATGTTGTTACCATGATGTTTGAGATAAACATCTCTAGTATTTATTTCCTGCTTCAACTTCTCCTCGTCAGTGTTGTTTTCCATGAGGAAGGCGTTCACTTTGGTGGGAAGGAAAACGTCGAAACTTGCATCCAACTCCAGCATTATCTTCGCGCCAAATTTTGTCATAACTTTCTTATATTTAGATATTTTATACTTCTTGTTTATCTCCATATCCTTAATTTTTTTCGTAGGCAGGAATGGTGGAGTTTTTGCCACAGCGTTTAGTGACTCCATTCTGTAAAAATAATGAAACAATATATAAGCTTATTATATTTATTTATTTATTAGTTATAAGAATATATTATACTTACATGATAAATTATTCTTCCAATGTTGAGTTGTTGTTGTATCAGAATCAGATGAGTTATAATATTCCTCAAAGAAATACAATGGGAAGATAAAATCTTGCCATACCGCACGGAGCCACTTGTTTATTGCGCAAACGTTTTGAACTGCATAATTCTCCTCCCAGTCAGGAAATTGATGCGGTCACACCAGCGGAGGTCGAAATCCCGGTATCTTTAAGGATGGATAGCCGATCTTCTATGTTACGGACGTCTGGGAAATATGGCTTCAGCCACTCGATTTTCTGCGCACCTTTTACCCAAACAATCACGTTTCTTGTCGGTGATAAGTCGAGAAGGCTGGAGCAAACTTCAGCTACCTTGTCATACGGAAGGTCACCATCGTTCCACTTTAACCTTTAAAGAATACTTAAGCCATAGATTGGCACTCTGGATATTGCTCGGCAAGTCGTACCAACAGTGCGGTGGTTGAAACGTTGCTAGTTGAGCTACTGCTGCTGGCTCGTTGGGATCAATGTAGGCCAACTCCTTGATTATAAATTGACCGTTTTGTCCCTTGAATCCCTGAGTATCAACAATCAAATCCATTTTATCTATGAAAATATTACTTATTATTAAGAATAAATTTATATATGAAATAATAAAATATTTAAAATATACTTACAAATGCTACAGCAAGCTTTCTCAACTAATGTAATGTAGAGCACAGTATACTGCTTGAGTACACTCGAAAATGTGTATACAAATATGGAGCAGAGGACTGCTTAAATATACTCGAAATTTGTACCCCTTCCACTAAAAAAGCTTCTCAAGCTCGATTCATTCACGCTTGCAACGTGCAACGTCTCTTTTCTTCGGACGGTATCAGCTACCCTCTCTCTCATACGTTTAAATGCGTTTCCCATAGTCCCCACTCCGGCGTATTTTCGGTGCATTGATTCTCTATAGCGCGCTCGGTGCAGCAGAAACAGCTAGATCCTAGGATTTTTTCCACTACCCTCTCTCTCGTACTTTTAAATGCGTTTCCTATAGTCCCCGCTCTAGTGTATTTTCGCTGCACCGATTTCCTACAGCGTGCGGTGCAGCTAGAGATTCTTTGCAGGACCAAATATTTGTAATGCGTTTTACATTATGAAAATTACTCCCACTCTTTCAGCTATTACATTATTTAAACCAAATTGCGGACGATATGTATTTCAGTTGTGTGAAGTAATTTTGCTGCACAGATTATTATCATTAATGTATTAGTTTAATTGGAGGAAGCATCTTACAATAGAAAGCTAAGACTTTACTGGTATAAATAACATTAATTTTACATTAAATGTAAAAAAAATTGAAGGAAAGAAACACTTGTAGGAAAAGCAGCCCGTTCAAGAATTCTACCCTATAGTCTCACATTTCTTGAGTTTTCCCATCCCTCGAACCGATACTGCTAGTTTATGCGACAATTATTGCATCCACATGCAGCGTCGCATCAGAGAAACCTACCCTGTAGTCTCACATTTCTTGAGTCACTCACATCCCTCGAGCTGATAAGGTTACTTTATTTAATAATAATTGCTTTCACGTGTGCAGAAGGAAGCTCTTCGGGCACACTTGCTGACCCGTGGTACCATTCGAATCCAAGCTCTCAGTGCAGTAACATCGTGTGTTGGTGTCAGTTATTGCATAGATTAAAAAAGTTTTTAAAAATACTTAAATATTAAGAATTTCTGTTTATTAAAGTGTGCGCAAATAAAAAGTGCAAATAACAAAACGAGTACTATAACGTGTGCTGAAAATTACAAGATCATCGTCATGGAGAATAAAGTGAGTTAATTTTTTTTTTCATTATCTATTCAGTGTATCTCTCTCTCTCTCTGTCTCTCATATACTAGTCAGACTGCTCTTGTGCAGACGTTCTCTCTCTCTCTTTCACGCACACACTCAAGCTCTCAGATACATTTCTCAACTAATGATTTTCATAAACACAACAGTGTCATATTATACTATTAAGTATTTATTTATTTATTTTACTGTGAACGTGAAAAAACCCTATCTATTAATCTATTTATCTCTCTCGCTACTATATCATAAGCTTCATCTGTTCTTTTCTATACAATATTTAATTTATTACAGAATAGCTTGACCTATACATTAGGATTGGATTTCCTCCTGAAGGATGATGTAATGCTAAATAGCGAAATTGGAATTATAGACATGGTAAGTTTATCAAAATTTTCAGTATATTACAATACTAGTGGTAACACTCGTACTTTACTGTATAGTGCTTTACCACTCGGCGCTCTCTCACTCTCTCTCATTCGCTCTCTCTGTCTCTCTCTCTCGCACTCTCTCTCTCTCTCTCGCACTCTCTCTCTCTCTCTCTCTCTCTCTCTCTCTCTCTCCCTCTCTCTCACACACACACAAACGCGCACACGCGCACTCACGCATATCAGTTTTTTATGTTTGCATTCATACATACTTATTTATTTTTTCTTTTACAGTAACAGCAACAGCAAGCAGTTTCTTTGATCAACGGTCAGAAGCAACAGCAACAACAAAAACAACAGCAGCAGGAGCAGCAACAACAGCAAGCAGATTTTTTCATCAACGACCGAGCGCAACAGCAACAACAACAACAGCAGCAGGAGCAGCAACATCCTCAATTAGATGATATGATTACTCTTGATGAAATACTTGGAAGTGACTGCATGAATATTACTAAAGAGGAACTATCAGCGATGTACGAAGAGTTAGCTGTATCATTGGAGAACGAGTATCAAATAAATCAATTCGAAGAATATCAGCAACAACAACAGCAAATAGAAGAGCAAAACAAACAACGACAAGAAGAGGAAAAGCATGTTGAGACGATAGATTTGACTGAGTCTCAAGTTGAATTAGTTCAAGTTATGCCATCAGTCTACATCCTCCAAAGAAGTGATGTTATAAAACTCATTGAAGCTATATTAAAAATAATGCCAATATTACAACAAAATGTTGAAATAGTTAAACAGTATCATCATGATACTATAAATGAATTGAGAAATCTATCACAGCATTTCGAAAACTTTTCCAAAACCTTTTTGACATGGATGCAACCTCAGCAGCAAATGAAAAGAAAGAAAACGGCAAATGCTGAAGAAAAAGAAGTGAATTCTAAAAAAAAGAAAATTGTAAATAAACCTAAGAAAGAGCGAGTAAATGCAACTATTTCTAAACAAGTATTGAAAGACTTGCAAACATTAAATGTAATAAATAATGAAAACATTTGTAAAGTAAAAAAGAATGTTAAAAAATAAATTTTAATAAAATATTTGTAATTTTTTTAAATTATTTTTTTCTCTGACTACCACCACAACTCGAGTGTAAATAATCCTCTCTCCCACTCTCTCTCCCTCTCTCTCATGCATAGCGTTCTGCAGGATACAGTCCTCGTACTCACTCTAGATACACACACACGCACACACGCACACACACACATACACACACCATTATTAACGACCTCTCTTACAAAAAGATCATTCGAATTTCTTTTACGTTAGTCACATTCATGCAGTCGCATCCGTAGGTATCCAGTAGACCTCTGTTTTACCACTTGGACTAATCGGTTCTCTCTTACGCTAGTGACACAGCAGCTCTCTCTCTCTCTTTCTCTCTCTCTCTCTCTCTCTCTCTCTCTCTCTCTCTCTCTCTCTCTCTCTCTCTCTCTCACGCTAGTGACAGCCATTTCACACACACATACATATACACACATTGACACTGCTCTTGTATAGAAGAATCTTACGCTGCCAATCATTTGCGGTATCTAGTAGGTTCCTGTTTTACCAACTTGTTCTCTTACATTATAGCTCTCTATATTAAATGTTTTATAATTTTTTTAAAAAATATATATCGAACATTTATTGTCGTATAAATTAAAGTATTATAATTTTTATTTGTTACAAGTAGATATCAACTTCTGTATGGATGAATGCTTCCAGCAAGTTAACCTGTTAGAAGAGGTTGAAAAAATATTATTTTCCACTACTGCTGCAGTCGATTTATCCACCATAACACGATGGAAAAACCACTTTCTTCTATTAATAAAGACTTTTCGGAAGGTTTTAAGGAATAACAAACTTTCAGTTGCACAAAAAGTATCTTATGTACTTTAGCAAAAGTAGAATGTATGAAGGCTAGACTTGAAGTTATGGCTAAAAAGAAAAAGTGGTGCTGGAGTACATGTAATAAAGAAGAAGAAGCAGACTATCACTGATCGTGTGCGTTGGATTGATATGGACAATACTTTTGAAAATCACACGAGGACTGTGGTTATAGCAAATTTAACACATATTGATGTACTTATATTTCTACAAGACACATCAATATTATTTTCACGAGGAATAAAAAAGATGATTGCTAAACACAAAGCTTTAAAAGTGAACACTGTTTTGTCATGTAAATTCAAAAAAATATGCATAAAAAATAATGAAGAAAAAGAAGAAGAAGAATGCATTGAGATAAAATATTTTAACACGCAAAATCATGAAATTTGATCTGCATCATCGTTAAACGAATGGTTCAAATCTAATGTTATTGAACCTCTACTCACAGATATTGAGGAATTTCAGGAACGTGACTCTGGCTGGGCTCTACTTTCTATTGAAAATATACAGATAAATATAAATAAATTTAATCCAATGCGTGCCGGTAGCTCTTATATACCATTACCAGCATTCATAGAGAAAATGAAATCATGCATAAATGTTAAAAATTATGATAACAAATGCTTTATATGGGCAATTTTATCTGCATTATATCCTGTAAACCGTAAATCATTCCAATAGATGAGTAATTACACTAAATATGAAAACACCTTGGATATGAAAGGTATTGAATTTCCTATGTTATTGAAAAAAATACCAAATTTCGAGAAGCAAAATACTACAATCCCAATAAATGTGTTTGACAATAAAAATGTAGTGCCTCTGTATATAACATCATGTAAAATGAGTAATCATATTAATCTTCTTTTACTCATGAACGATAATTTAGATGATGATGATGATAAGTTTGCAACAAAATCGCATTATGTATACATAAAACAGCTATCGCGTTTGCTTAGTAATGATTTAAGCAAAAATGGTAGAAAACTATTAGTATGTGATAGATGTTTAAATTTTTTTTATACAGAAGATAATTTAGCCAAGCATGAAGAATACTGTAAAAAGTTGAATAACTGTAAAATAAGACTTCCTACTGAAAATAATAATAATATAATGTTGAAAAATCATTGCTATAATGAAAAGTTACCGTTTATAATATATGCAGACTGTGAGTGTTTATTAAAACCGATAAGACAAGATGTGAAAACTAACACTCGACCAGTACAGAGTCATGAAATTTATAGAATAAGATACTATCTTAAATGCAGCTATAATGACTCTTTATTAAGATATGACTTTTATAGAGGTCGCGAAGCATCAAAGTGGTTTGCCGAACAGTTAAAAACTATTGAAGAAAAAATAAGTGCTTTATATGCGAATCCTTTACCTATGCCTGTTCTATTTCAAGCTGAAGTAACAGATTATTATAATTCAAAAACGTGTCCTATTTGTAAAAAAAATTTAAATAATGATGTCAAGATACGCGATCACTGTCATCGTACTGGAAAATATCGAGGACCTGCACATACTACATGTAATCTAAACTATCAAGACTCGAAAATAGTACCAGTGGTGTTTCATAATTTAAGTGGCTATGACACTCACTTTATTATATCCGATATATCAAATCATTTTCCAGGACAGATTGATCTACTACCTCTGACAAAGGAAAAATATATTTTATTCACAAAACATGTAGAGTATAGTAAAATGAAATTTAGATTTTTAGATTCATTTCGGTTCATGCCTTCTTCTCTGGAAAAATTGGCATCATATCTACAGGACTATAAAATTGTTAATAAAGACTTTAATCATTATAGCAGAGAACAAGTTGATCTATTAATGAGAAAAGGTGTTTTACCTTATGAGTATATAAGCTCATGGGAAAAGCTAGAAGAGTGTAAATTACCTGAAAAAGATGATTTTTATAGTATGCTTAATGATTCACATATATCTGATAGAGATTATGAACATGCACAAAATGGGTGGAAAACATTTAATGTTAAAAAGCTTGGTGAATATTCTGACCTTTATATGAAAACTGACGTCTTGCTACTAGCAGATGTTTTTGAAAATTTTCGAGACCAAAGTATGCAAGTCTATGGTCTCGACACTGCTCCCTATTATACTACTCCAGGCTTTTCCTGGGATGTAATGCTTAAACATACAGGTGTACAATTAAAACTTTTAACAGATATTGATATGGTACTTTTTATAGAGCGTGCCAGCCAATCATAAGTATAAGCTTGAAAAGTATAATAAAGATAAAGAAAATGAATATTTAATTTATTTAGATGCGAATAATTTGTATGGATTCGGACTTTCACAATGTCTTCCATACGATGAATTTGAGTGGCTTGAAAATTTTGAAAATTTCGATTTATTTTCTATCGCATCAGATGCTTCTCATGGTTATATTTTAGCGGTTGATTTAGATTATCCTAATGAAATACAAGATGAGCATAATGACTTACCGTTTTGTCCGGAACATGCAAAACCTCAGGGTTCTAAGCAAGAGAAACTTTTAGCTACACTTCATCCTAAAAGAAATTATGTTATTCACTATGTAGCTCTAAAACAGGCTCTCTCAAATGGTCTTCGACTCATTAAAATACATAAAATTCTGAGATCAAGCAGTCTCCATGGCTCAAATCATACATTGATTTGAACACTAGTATGAGAGCAGTAGCAAAAAATGAATTTGAAAAGAATTTTTTCAAGTTGATGAATAATGCAGTATTTGGTAAGACTATGGAAAATGTAAGAAAAAGTGTTTCAGTCAAGTTTATGAGTAAATATGATGGAAGATATGGCGTAGAAGCTCAAATTTCAAAGCCAAACTTTCACAGTAATTCAATATTTAATGAAAATTTAGTTGCCATACAGTTAAATCAGACTGACATAGTTATAAATAAACCAATCTATGTTGGTCTCACAGTTCTAGATCTCTCCAAGACACTGATGTATGATTTTCATTATAATTATATGCGACAAGTGTATAAAGATGATTGTAAATTATTGTATACAGATACTGATAGCTTGATCTATGCTACAAATGTGACGATTTTTATGAAGATATGAAAAGAAATATTCACTTGTTCGATACTTCAGATTATTCTGTAGATAATATATTTAACATGCCACGTGTTAATAAGAAAATTGTTGGACTCATGAAGGATGAGTGTAATGGTCAGATTCTCACTGAATTTGTTGGATTGAGAAGCAAAATGTACAGTACACGCGTTAATAATCAAGATAGTATGAAAAAAATCAAGGGTATCAAAGCTTCAGTTGTAAAGAAAACCATTGAATTTAATGACTATTTAGACTGTCTACGAAATTCACGCATTCAGAGTCGAGATCAATACGCTATAAGATCTAAACTTCACAAGGTGGAGACCATTGGACAGAGGAAGATTGCTCTCAATCCTTACGATAATAAAAGATTTCTTCAAGATAATACTACTGAAGCGCTTGCCTGGGGGCACTATAAAATATTACGAAATGGGTAAGTTCGAATTATACACATACGCATATATTTCACGTAAAATTCAATTTAGAAACGTCTGATTCCAGCAAAGAGAAGCGTGTACGATTCAAGGAAGAACCAACCATACACTTGATGTATAAATGGAAATTTACGCATCATGAAGCTCGATGTGGCAAATGGGAGCAAGTTGCACGTGATCGAGAACGTTTTAGGAGAAGAATTTTACAAATAAATGAAATTATATTGCCAGTACTTGTAAAAAAATTGAAGGAAATGTAAATAAATGAACAATAAATTTTACATCAATTATAATTTATTAATGTTTTCCTTTTTTTTTTACATATCATTTTTATTAATCCAACTGTTGTGAGTATCGTAAAAACCTAACCATTTTACATAAACTCCAAACACATCAATACTCATTTCGATACTGAGTTGTTACAAAATAATTTCAGCTTCACGAAGCTCCTCAATGATTGATTGTATTTCATTGACATGGTTATTATTGCCAGCAGATGTTTCAGCTATAAGTAATCTTAAACGATCTACAAGTTCATTTGGATCATCCCAATAACGGTATTCAGTATGGATATTTTTATGAGCGATCTTGTATGACATAAGCCCCTTACCATTTTTACCAACCTTGAGAATTTTACTCACAAAATCAGTATATTTCTTACTTGCATTTTCACGAATATCTTCCTTCGATTTATAGTATTTTTTGTGTGCATTTGTGTCTTTTAAAATCTTAGCATAATTCCTCTTATCATTGTCAGTGATTAAAGTGTCATCAGGATATTTCTTAAACAACAATTCCACAAGACCGAGATCTTTTTCATACACTTTATTGCCAGCGATAATTTTATCTTTGGCAAAACTTATAGGAGCATTTCCAATCATTAGTTTATTATCATGCATTTTTCGCACTCCATATACTGTATCTAAGGCTCGTGTTTGTCCCTTAAGCAACAATCGAATGTTTTCATCGACATTAGCGCTCATAACTGTTTTTTCATCATCCGAAACATCTGAAACACTTGCAACGTTATTTTGAATAACAGTTTCTTCGTGATCTGAAATATCTGAATCGCCCGCAGTTGACTCAAAAGCTGATTCTCCAGGATCATCGTCATCATCATCATCATCATCAGCATCATCATCATAGTCTTTTTTATTATTAATACATTATTTTCAATACGCTCTAATTTTAATTTTCTCTTCTTTCGTTTTTCTTTTTTAACTACCACTGGCGATAAACTTTTTTCTTGTTTAATATGCTCACTTACATCGATTAGCTTTTCCAGTGGTTTCACAAACGGTTTGAACGAGTCCTCCAAATTTTTTTCCACCTCCAATTTATGTGACTTTACCAAATCGTACATTCTTTTCAAAGCTCTACGAGCTTTCTCAACTTCACGTAGAACTACAGTTTGTTGATCAAAATCAGACATCTTGATAGTTTAGAGTCTCACAATCAAATGCTAAATTTATTCAGTATTCTGTATATTTATTACAAACTGATCAAAGCCTTTTCTGTAGCGACCATCATTGATATAACGGTCTTTGTCTATAACGAGAAAACTATGATTGCTATTATTCCAACACATTGAACAAATATTTTTGAAGCGTTGATATGTCATATCTGTATTAACATAATCGTTATAAACATGTTTTAAGTTCATATCATCTTGTCGAAAAATTACCAACAAGTTAACGTTGTCACGCACTAAATGTTTCGGTACTTGCGCATACGACTGACACAAGTAAAAGCAATCCACGCTTTTATGCCTGCCCATGCAGTAAAAAGCTTTGACATTCTCCTGCTTCTCACAGGCAATATCATCAAAGATAAAAATTGAGTTAGGTTGAGCTTCACAGGTGATACGACGAGATCGTGTTCACCGAACGATAAGTATTTAATACCTTCTAGAGGCTCAACAAGTTGTTCCAAAAATTAATATTTAGGCTGATTCAAAGATTTCGAGTATACGTAAATATTTTCAAATCTCAAACCATTAGGATGAATGATTAGAGATAAGAGTGCGTTCGTTTTATCACAATTAGACGGACCACAAAATACTGCTCTTATACTGTTAGGTAGCAATTTTCCATGACGATTGTGTTGTTGTTTTTTTTGCTGCTGCTGGGTCAAAAGATCGAAATTAACCACTGGCAACTTTGCTGCCTGCTTCTTAAGATCCATCATGCTTCTATTTCATATCACGACTGACTCGATATATTATAAATATGAGCATTTATAGTACCCTCAGTCAGTCTCGCATGAGCTTGTTAGGAGTTAATGCATCATGCATCAGAAAAAAGCTACAGGTTTAGTGAATACATTGATTAACAAATTACCCATTGAACTTCATGTGTCTGGTTATCAGTACTGTGGTCCAAGGTGGGTTACAAGGGCTGCTTGTAAGGAACACGATATTGCCTACTCAAAAAATCCTGATAACATTCAATAGAGAAACGCATCTGATCAGATTTTAGCAGAGAAGGCGTGGCAGAGAGTGAAATCTAGAGACGCTGGTTTGAAAGAAAAAGCGACAGCTTTTGCTATAGCAAATACCATGAAGTTAAAATCAAAGCTTGGTTTGGGTGTTGGAAGAGGAGGTGTAAGAGGAAGTGGCAGGCGTAGATCTAATAAACTTAAGAAAATGATTTCAAAGAAAAAGATTACACTGAAAAATTTTATCAAGTCAATGAGAAAACCTATCATTCCTGGCAACGATTCTTGCTCTATGATAAAGTCAGCACTAAAAATAGCTCGAGAGCATGTGAAAATGTTGGTGGAAAAAGTAAAGTTAATGTTTCACGCATATCGCCTGTTCCCAGCAAAGTAAGTGGCTTTCTTCCAGCGCTGATGCCACTTTTTGCTGGTCTCAGTGCAGTAGGTTCACTTGCAGGAGGAGCTGCGGGAATCGCTAAAGCAATAAATAAAGCAAGTGCTGCTAAGAAACAAATGGAAGAGCAAAAAAGACATAATGAAAAAATTGAAATGTTGGCACTCGATAAAGGACTGTTTCTAAAACCTCATCGTAAAGGTTTCGGCATCTTTCTGAAGAAGAAGAACAAAAAGTGTAAAGGAAGAAAAAAAACTTCAATGAAATAAGATTGCCTAAACGTGCCCTTACCGACTACGATCTGCTCAAATATGTAAACCTAATGAATATATATAATTTTCGAGGAGTTTTTATGAGAAATGCTCTGCCCTCAAACGGTTGTCAAGCCAGAGAATCGGCAGTCATTAATCTGGATGATGCAAGTGGACTTGGCACGCAATGGGTAGCTTATCGAAAAATTGGTAATGAGGTTACATACTTTGATAGTTTCGGTGATTTACAACCACCGCGAGATCTTATGAATTACTGGAAAGTATCTCAAGTTAAGTACAATTATCAGAGTTATCAGGAATTTTCAACTTTCATCTGTGGTCATCTCTGTCTGAAATTTCTCTGCAATCAGCTCAATCGTAAAGATAATTTTTGTCTATATAAAAAGAAATCTACATGAATGATTTGAATTAGTCTACTCAATATGGTTGTTGAATCAATGACTCTCAGCCTTTCCGGCACCTCCTCAATCCTTGAGACGCACTATTTTCCTCCAATAGAACTGGATTCGGATAAGCAATACAGTCTTGGACTTGTTGAGCTGCTAACTTTTAATTCTATACGGAACGTCGATGAAAACTGTAATAAATTTTATGTTGGTCAAGAAATAATTGAACTACCTACTGGCAGTTATGAGATTGAGGATATTGATCGAACTCTACAAGGTATCCTCGATACTCGAGTTATAAAAGTTAGTATCAAACCAAATAATAATACGTTACGAAGTGTTATTATGTGTAGTCATGAAATAGATTTCCGACCGACTGACTCGATTGGTCGTCTACTAGGATTCACTCCAAAACTTTTGAAGCCCTATATAAGTCACAACTCAGATGTACCAGTAGCTATTCTCAAAGTGAACGCTTTACGAATTGAATGTAACATTACGACAGGAGCATACATAAATCAGCAGAAAGTTCATACAATACATGAATTTTTCCCAGCAGTTCCGCCAGGCTACAAGATAATCGAGGTGCCTAAACAAATAATTTACTTGCCAATTTCTGTGAAAGTGATCGATCACCTACAACTATGCATAGTAGATCAAGATGGTGATTTGATTAATCTCCGAGGTGAAATTATTACAATTCGTCTACATTTAAAAAGCCATTGAAATGGGTATTGTTTTTAATGCTGACAAAAGCTATATTAATAGCTCAGTATGTCGTCAGACAGTCAGTCAGCAACGAGTGATCAAACGATTAACACGTCAGAACAGTCAGTTTCTACAAAGTCTCGGTCTCAAAGTGCGTGGTGAAGGAAGAACGGGACCTCAAGGGAGAAAAATATTGAAAAAATAACTTGTACGTTTATCTGTTATTGCTGTGTGCCTCAGAAAAATGGAACCAGTTCTTAACGTACAATCCCCTGTTATCTTTGATGAATCTATCTCGCATTATGAGGTTCATGCACATCAACCCTATACCTCACTTGCATTCAATAATAGTGATGAAATTCGGATAGCTATACAACATCAAGATTTGTGTGTTCTACCATCAAAAAGTTCTCAGCATATTTGTGGAAAGATTACTAGACAGGATGGACAAGCAGTACAACACACCCTTTTTGTGAACAATGCTATTAGTCATCTCTTTGAAGAAATTCGATATGAGATGAATGCCATAGAGATTGATCGATGTAAGAACGTTGCTGCTACAACCCTGATGAAAGGTTACACATCTTTCTCACCTAATCAACTAAAGTATCTTGAAAATTCTGGCTGGACACCTATTACTGACGTGGGAAATATAGCTGATAATAATGGAAACTTTGATGTGGCAGTTCCTCTATCAATGATTTTTGGTTTCGCTGAAGATTATCGCAAAATCGTTGTAAACGTTAAACATGAACTTATTCTCACAAGATCGAGAAATGATTAAAATGCTATTTTGCAAGAGGCTTTAATGGTGGACGGGAGACCGACATATGAAGAATTCAAAATCGAGATCAATCGTATAGAGTGGCTTATGCCCTACCTCATGCTGTCAGACCGACGAAAAATACAACTATTTAACTATATTCGAAAAGATATACCGATTTCCATGAGTTTTCGTTCATGGGAGTTGTATGAGTATCCAGTACTTCCAACAACCACGCAACATGTATGGACTGTAAAAACATCGAATCAGCTGGAAAAACCACATTTTATCATTCTCGGTTTTCAAACAGGGAGGAAAGGTGTACGAAGACAAAATGCTAGTCATTTTGATCATTGTAATATTAGTAATGTCAAACTTTTCCTCAACGCTCGGAGCTATCCGTATGGAAATCTGAATCTTGATATTTTAAACAATCAGTTTGCCATGCTTTACGATATGTATACTAATTTTCAGAATGCGTATTATTCTGATAGAATTGTAATAGATCCCCTTTTAAGCAAAGAATAATTCATTGCAAATGCTCCACTCATAGTTATCGACTGCTCAAAACAAAACGAGTCACTCAAACAGGCAGCTGTAGACGTACGTCTTGAATTTGAATGTAAGCGTAATATACCCATGGACACTACAGCGTATTGTCTAATTCTACATGATCGCATTGTCAAGTATAATCCTATAAGTGGTGATATTAAGAAACTTATTTGAAACTATATAAAGCTTGCAGGAACAAACATTCGAATCAGTATTATCTTAAACCATCAGTCAGGATAGATATAAAAAATGAAACGAAATAGCATTCCGTACACACCTCTCAAGGAGGATAAAAACGCTAGAAGAATGCAAGATGATAAACAATGTAATACGTATCGTGGAGAACCTTGTTCTACTCCTGTTAATAAATTTGAACGGTTAAAAAATACTTTTGAGAAATATTCCACTAATACGAAGTCCATGCCAGAACATCAAGGTTATAAGAAGTTCTGAAAGATTTTATAATATACATGTCTTTACAAATAATGTTTTATGTACCTATCTTTTTTTGAATAAAGTAAAATAAAAATGAATATTTTGATGTATTTATTTATTAATCTTAACCTTTAATCCTACAAATCCTATTTCAAATTATTCATAGCATCCCAGGTCGATAAAGTAAATTACCGATGCTCACTCTGAGCTATGGAGGGGGGGGGGTCGGTAACGGGGGCGCCACCGTCGACAACACTGGTTTACGGGGGGCGCCACCGCTGGCAGCACGGTCGATAGGCAATGCTCTGTCTGTAAAACAGGACCTACTAATATGAGTTACCATTGTTCGGTATTTGGTGGCGCAAGGGTTTCATGGCGCAGTAGCAGTCTTGCCCCTACTACTGCGTCATTCATACAAAATTTACTTACAATTTTATCTATATAATTTGATCACGCTTGATCTCCATACCGACGAATTCATTTGCCTCGTTTACAGTTATTTGAAAATTACTCTTTAAATAACTAAGAACTGCATCGATAGCGTCTTGGCTTTTACATATCACTAAGCCATCATCAACATACAGCGCTAAATAAACTTTAAAGTTTTTCACTTCACCAACGAACACGCATTTGTTACTCTCGATGCTCTTGAAGAGTCGCGCTTTGTATCATATGCTGTTATCAAGCGGGTTTTTCTTAATTGTGTACACCCATTTGCACCCGATTGCGCGCTTGCCTTTAGGCAGTTCTTGCAGAATCCAAGTTTTGCTTCCAAAAAGCGAATTCATTTCTTCTTGCATCGCTTCTTTCCACTTATCAGCGTTATGGTGCGCTATAGCTTCGGCGTAAGTTGTCGGTAAAGTTTCCGCTATATAAGCTATCGGGACTCCGTAGCGATCTATGGCTTTCAGCTGCGTTCTGTCGCGTAAGCGTCGGCGCTCTGGCTCTACCGCAATATCATGATTTTGCTGATTTTCTTCTTATTCAGGTTCTACCGCAAAGTCACGATTTTGCAGATTTTCTTCTTCTCCCACTTCATCAATAGACTGTTGATTAGGAGCTGCGATATCAATAGCTGGTTGATGATTCGCCTCTGCTTCCTCGTTGGCGGTCGGGAGATCGCCTTCTTCGCGCAGTCCGAAAGCGATTTCGTAACTGTAGATCTCTGCTTGTTCTTCTGCCATTTTAGTGCTCTTTTCAACAAAATCTACGTCACTACTTACGTGCATTTTACTCGATTTGTTGTCCCAGAGCCTATAATTTGTCGATTCGCCTTTGTAACCGACAAAGATTAGCGGCGTGCTCTTTGCTTGGAGCTTTTTACGCTTTTCCTTCGGAATGTTTAAGTAAGCATCTATGCAAAAAACTCGAAGGTGCTTGATTTCTGGTTTGTGCTTAAACCATTTCTCATATGGAGTTTTCTCCTGGCCCTGCATAGCTACTCGATTTAAAGTGTATCATGCAGTGTTAATTGCTTTAGGCCAGAGTTTCAAATCAACTCCACTGCTATTGAGCATGGTCCTTGCGCTTTCGACGATGGTTCGCATCTCTCGCTCGGCGCGTCCATTCTGCTCATGTATGTACGGCGATGAGAATTCGTGAATGATGCCTGCGTCCGTCGTGTGCTTGCGGAATTCTTCGGACGTGTACTCTCGGCCGTTATCTGAGCGCAGTACTTTCATTTTGTTGCCAGTTTGAGTTTGCGCAAAACTTTGAAAATGCTTGAACTTTTCAAACACTTTGTGCCTCAAAAAATATACTTTTCTGAAACTCGAGCATTCGTCTTTGAAAAGTAAAAAATAGCGCGAGCCTCGCGGAGACTCGACGTTGATCGGACCACAGACGTCCGTGTGGATTTCTCTCTCCAGGCTTGAAATTCTTCTCGTGCTTAAACGATGAGTGGGACTTGCGAGTTTGCTTTCCCATAATACATGCTGTACACACAAAATCTTCATCTTTCTCTAGCACTATTTCGCGGCCACTTAGCACTTTGCTGCCGTTCAATAGAGCCCGCACATTTATGTGTCCCATGCGCTCATGCCAGAGCTTTAACGTGCCCTGCTTGGGTTCAGCGACGTTGCATTGTTCGGGCATTTTAACTTCAAAAAGCATTTTGAAAAGATTGTCGCGTCTCACGCCGCTTGATAATAATTTTCCGTCCTTGTCGCGTACTTCGCAGAACTTCTCGTATGCGTGAAATGAGAACTGTTTGTCCGTAATCGTAGCGACTGAGAATAAATTTCTTCGCATCTCGGGCACATACAGCACATCATGCAGCTCTCTTTCTACAAACTTTCCACTTACGAGTTCGGTAATAACGACAGTTCCTGATCCTTGCGTAGGCAGGAGCTTATCGTCAGCTATTTTTACAAGACGAATTTCACTGACGGGATTCAGCGACGTGAAGAAATCCTTTCTAAACGTCAAGTGCTTGCTAGCACCTGAATCTGCTAACCATATATCTTCATCGAGTTCACTTGTTTTAGAATAAAACGCGCTTACGTCGCAGACGTTTACTGTTGCGATATATGAGGCTGTTGGCTGCGCATTACTTTTCTTGTTGGGACACTCTCGCGCCCAATGTCCCTTCTGCTTACATGCTGCGCACTTCGTATGCTTCTTCAGATCTTCGATGCTCTTTTTCCCTTTAATGTGTCTAGCGTTAGACTTCGTTGCTGCGGGCTGCTGGCTATCTAATTTCAACTTCAGAGCTTCGACTTGAAGCGCAAAAGACGCTGTAGGATTCTCTGTCTCGCAGAGACGCTTATCCTCGCGTATAAGCCGTACAACGAGGGCATTTTTTGTCTTTTCGGATTTTAGTGTGCACTTCCACACCATGCGGAAGGCCGAGAACGATAGGCTATTCAAAAGTCATGACATCATTTCCTGGTCAGACCGCTTCTCAACTGCATCTTCAAGTCGTTTGCAGATATTTTCAAACACATCAGTCTGTGGTCCGACTGCTTGGCCGTCCTTGATGCGAAAATCATAGAATTCTTAGAAGGCACTATCCACGGTATCGCTGCTTGATGCCCCGTACAACTCTTGAATTTTATCGCAGATCTTTTTGGGAGTTTCGCAATTTATTAAACTTCTTTTCCACCGAACTTAATAAAATCGTTGCTGCTTGCGCGGCGGCAGCATTCCATTTTTCTCAATCATCCGATTTTTCGGTCTTATTAGGCTCTATTTTAGTACCGTCGATATGACCAGCGAGGTTTTTGCTTCCATAACTCGTAATTTGTTTCGTTGAGCTTGTTCAACTCGAAACTTTCTTTATCAGCCATGATTCAAGAAAGTGCTGCTAACACTTATACAAACTGTGCAAAACGACACTTGCACAGGAGACTACCCGACGCGATACTCGTACGATGCCAAGCTTTGGCTTTTTAATTTTTAATTTAATATAATAATACACTCGCGCAGTGGAAACGTGCTGGGCCCATAACATGTTGAATATTTGCAAGAAATATTTGAACAGAGGCTTCCAAAATAAGTGTATATTTATTCAAACAAAAATATAATATCAAATACAAGTTATAAGAACGCGACAGTTGAGAGCATCACAACTGCTCGTGTTCCGTGTCGGAATTAGACTCAAGACTCCACTGAGGGCATTACAATACCTCGGATACGCGGCTTTTATTATACCTACGGCTGATCGCGGGAGGGACGCTGCTGATATCCAGGTATGCGATGCGACGACGCGGTCGAAGCGTGGGCGGATGGACTCATCATTAATGGCCCCTGCTGCCTAACTGGACATCATAAAGGGCACGCTCAGCGGAGCGTGCGTCCCTTTTTTTTAATCCCTAATGGCCATGTTTGTCACACGTATTTTTCCTAGCTATAAACGCTCCGCGTCTCCGAGAGTCTTATCGTCATAAAAGAGCAGACGCGCTGCCGAATTCAGCGACGAACTCGGTGCAGCGTCTGCGCTTGGGGTTTTCTCAGCTATAATAAAATAAAACTATCCTAGAGCTACGCATATTTCTAAATTAAAGCTATGTCAGATTTTAGCAAAAATCTAACAATATGTTTATTAAGAAAAACAATCATTGTGAACAATATCATTTTTTTACAGCCATTTTATTGAGTTTTTTCAAAAGTACACAATGTGATGACGGTCAATGTCCAGCTGGGATATTTTCTTCACGGGTAGGTAGCCTTCTGCTAGTAATCTTATTAAGACCTTTTAAATCCATCTTATGTAATATACAATAATATTATTATTATATTATTTAAGTGATAGTAATAATCATTATTGATGTACATACTTTTTTATTAAACCGAAAAATTCCCTTCAACGTTTTGTCGTGTAGCTGGTCAAATACTGGTAATTTTTAGAGTGAACGCTCTTGCTTAAATATACATAGATGTGCCCGCTACTAGCGCCATCGTCGTCATTACCACCACTATAACTACCTCCAGCGTCGTTAGTACAAACAGCCAATCAGCTCAGTGGTTACGAATCACGACCAATCAGGTTGATGACGGTGTATCGCGCTCAATCAGCAAGATGCTTAGTCAATTAGCAGCTCCTTTTATAACGTCATCCGTATACAGGGTTTTGATATATGTCAGTGTAAATCAGTTGTCGCTAACGTGCTCTTATAACCGTATGGGTAGCTTTTATCTTGCCTCACAAATCTTCGTTTGCCATATACAGGCTTACATGTTTCGGACTCATCCTGAGTAATAACGTCGTAGAATGCCGTTCTACGAATAGCGCTGTTAGTCAGCTGTATTTACATGTTTTGGGAAGTAATTATCTCTCGAATCATATCAAAATTGACTATACCTGACTATTCGTGTAGTATAGACGAATACCTTTCACCTGCACACACACCCTTCAAGGTTTGGTTTTCTAAAATTTTGGACCCCCTGATAGAAAGCTCGTGACGTATGTGCTAACACCTTTGTCGACTAACTCATCCGTCAAACTATCCAATGACGTACCTATTGGTAATTTGCATTCACCACCTTTTCCTTTGCACTTCTTAATGGGTGCGTAGGCAACAAAAAGCAGCAGAAGAGCTAGTTACAAGGCCGATATTCGGTTTTTAATAGGGTGATATATTACGATTTTTACTACTCTCTTAAATAAATGTTTTTTAGGCAAGTTATTCTTTATAAGTCGAATAATAACAAAATTTAGTACAGACTAAATCTATAATTTGCAAACAAAACGACCAATTTTGCTGGTATACTATTATTTCTTTTCACTATATATTTTTAATTTCATTTTCAGAGGTAATTCTACGAGAATGCTAGCCGGTTGCTGGTGGTTTTTTTGTTTAATTATAGCGAATTCATACACTGCTAATCTCGCTGCATTTTTAACAGTCGAAACCATAGATAGACCAATAAAAAATGTTGACGGTTTAGCTAATCAAAATATTATCAAATACGGAGCAAAGAAAGGAGGATCAACTTTAGACTTTTTTAAAGTAAGACGCTAACAAATTAATATCTTTTAACATTACTTATGCCTTGTTTTTGTCTTAGGCATCAAATTCTTCAACATATGTAAAAATGTATCAGTATATGATAGCTAACGAGAAAGAAGTCTTGACAGCTGACAATGATGAAGGAAAGAAGAAAGTTTTAACAGAAAATTATGCCTTTTTAATGGAATCATCGTCGATTGAGTATATTCAAGAAAGAGAATGCAATCTCAGTCAGATTGGTGGACTTTTAGATCAGAAAGGTTATGGTATAGCAATGAAAAAAAGTAAGTTTTTCGTTATTTTCAATAACTTTTATGAAACACATTTAAACATTTTTTTACCTCTTGAGCGCAAGTGAAGTACTCTTTTCTCTACTAGCAGGCAAAAAATGCGAGGAGCAGGAGAAATGTCAGCATGAAACGGTTATTACTCTTCTTGGTCTTATGCGCGCTCTCTATAGCGATGTTCCAGATTTGATTCTAATAATCTTTTGTTTTTATTAGATGATTTTTCAATTTTATTACTTACGTCAGTTTTAATTTTATCATATTTAGTATCCATAAGAAAACCCGGATTGATTGTAATAGAAATTGGTATTAAAGTTGCATCTTTCGGAAATTTTCCGAACAAGTTCTGCTTCTGAGAAGTATATTTCAAGATCTTGCGCGAAACCCCATACATATGTGGCCTATTCTAGACGAGAGTATTCGGAACCATTATTGGATACTCTAATTTGCGAGACCACTTGTCTTTAATATCCTCGCTACAAAATCGTGCTTTAATTTTTCTCTCGAAATCTGACATAGAGTTAGTTGTTTGCTGTGCGATGTCGAACCACGAAGAAGCTGTGTTTTCTAATGTTTGGCTAATAATTATGCTCATTTCATCGCCGTCGACATTTAAAATGTCTATGTATCTTCTGAGATCGCGCAAATACCGCATAGATTTTTCTTTGTCGTCGGCTTTAAACGTTGGCGGTTTTAGCTTAGGAGATTTCGATGCAAGACTCAAAGTTGTATTATTGCCATCGAGAGTGATTTCGTGACTTAAAGACCGAATTTCGTTAATTTTACTTGTTAAAGTTTGAAATTCTTCTAAAAAGGACTTTTTGGAATTTTCGATGTGTACTTTTAAATTTTGTAATGATTTGTCGCATTTAAGAAGTGCGTTATTATATGTTGTGGGTTCTACCTCAAGAGATTTGATACGCGTTTCGTTCGATTTTGTTATTTTTAATAGATTTTGACTTGTATTCGTTAAAGCAGTTATTTTTGTGGTTACGTCTTGTTTCATATTTGACAATAAGACCTCTGCCTCTTCCTCATGTTTTCCTATAGCCATGTTTATTAAGGCTTCCACCATCTTTTTCTCTAGTGTGAAAGGACGGTGAAGTTAGCTGCGCATCAAAAATGATAGGGAATTGCTTTTCCACCTTTTTTTACATATCCTCACATTCCTCACATCATTGCGGGGTTACATACAAAAAAATATCACTGCGGCGTCCTATTAAATTAAGAGTTTATATTATAGGTATAAAAATCATTCAAGAGCGGTGTCTAGGTGTACAAGGTTGCCGGAGATGAGGTATAGGTAGTTCGCCCCGTAGTTTTTGGTGTTTAGGTGTAAAAATCATTTGAACGCGGTGTCCAGATGTACAGGGTAGCCGATGACGAGGTCTAGGTGAAGCACTCCATGGTTTTTGGTGTCTAGGTGTAGAAATAATTCAAAAGGGGTGTATATCAGAACAATTAGTGATTTTATGTTAGCGATAAAAATGTTACAAAAAAGCTGTGGTCAAAGGGTTAAATATGCTTATATTTTATTTTTACTACGTCGAATATGAAATACCAAAAAAAAATTTACAGAAAAGGATTAAAATCTCTAAAAAAAAATTAATTTTTGAAAAAGTAAAAGGTTAGGCGAGTTT
>JAZHPH010000798.1:0-21632 GCA_037356405.1 Nasonia oneida | reverse complement strand
ACCCTTACTCTTCAAATCACCATGAAATACTTGCTCTTTTTGTAAGAAATAACCTCCAATTTGTTTCATTGAAAAATATTAATTTTAAGCCGAGATATTTAAAAAAAAAACGCTTTTTGGGGGTTAACTTTAGGGGAGGTTTTTACCCCTTAAAAGTGAAAATTAGCCGATAAAAAAAAATACGTGTCTCTTATTTTTTTATGTTCTACAACATATATGAAAATCATCAAAATCGGTGAGTTCGGGTTGGGTACCTTTCCTTGTAAGATGAAATCACTGATTGTTCCAATATACATCACCCTCGAATTATTTCTACACCTAGACACAAAAAACCACGGAGCGCGCCACCTAGACCTTGTCATCGGCTACCCTGGCAAGCTAGTTACTGTTACAGCTCCGGAACGCAGAGTATGCACTGGCAACCTCTTAATTCAATATATCGTAATATATTATTATATTTTTTTGAGAAAGCAATTCTCATCTGTATATAGCTTTGCGACCAACTTCATGGTCCTAACACTTCTTGCGGCTAACTTAACGGTCCTTTCACATTTCGGGCTGAAGAAAAAAAACGTAATTTTAGCATTTGTGGATTGTACACTCACATATTATAAAAATAAGCAGCCTTTTCACTAATATTTTTGTTGGAAATCATAGTTTAGCTCAGAAAACATACTAATAAGCCAAAAAATCTTACGAACAGTAACAATAAGCATTTTTTTCTGTATCATGAAAAATCCAAACACCAATATAAAAGTAAATAGTGTCACGGGCGCCGCGGCTTCGTCTGCTTCTCAAACTCGCCTTCGTGGCGCTACCGCGCCACTTGATGTTATTATAACTAGACTACTTTAATTTTAAGTGATTTCATGGAGCATGTCCGGCGATGAACAGGAAGGAGAAATTTTAACTTCAACGAAACGTGCAGAGTTCCTTTTTCTGTTAGTTTCTCTTTGGCAATCGGCGCGCGTTATTGTGACAAATGTCAATTCTTGCGTAAGGCACCCACGCATACCTGCCGTCAGATGGCAGTACGTAAGCCTATTTATCATAGTACAATTGCACAGTAGAAAAATACTTAAAGCTAAATAAATAAATACAATAAATAAATAAGAAATTTCGTTACAAAAAAAAAGAAAAAAAATGCGTCGAGATATCTACTGCTTGGTAGTAAGGAAACGGTATCATCAGAATGTAATTAATACAAATATTACGTTAAATAACATTCTTTGAAATGTTTAAGACAATGACATTATATGAGTCATAAATGAGTCATATAATGGCAGAGATATATATCAACTATTAAAACTAACACCCTGTTACAAATATATAGGTTGGCAAATAAAATGCCAGGTAAAAAAGGGACGATGATATCTCTTGGAGCTTAGAAAAACAATTATAGCTATGCAAGAAAAAGAGAATTATAATTAAATATGTATATATGTGGCGGTCCCCTCCTACCATCACACGCGGCCTGACGCGCTACCTAGCGGAGCACCACGACGTGGCGAGCGCGAAGGGAGCTTAGAAACTTAGTTATTTTCGTAAATCGGTCTCGGCCTGGCCACCGGTGCGAACAGGCCTAGTCATCTTGTATATAGTTCAATATAATCTAGTCACAATCAGCACTCAGTATATATATTAATATTATCTTTATTCTCTGTACTCTGTCTGTTCGTCCTTTCCTACCTTATCTCCTATTAGGGAGCGTAGAAGAGATACAACCATCTAATCTCTAAATATATAATTGATCCGAAATAATTGTATCCATCAAACGAAAAAGTATAAAAACTTTATGTAATTATATATGAAGTAAAAACAATTCAGATATTAAAGCGATACATAATTTTGAAGGAAGCTACGTGCCAAAGAATTCACAGCTGTTTCGTTTTTTTGTTGAACTTATTGGAATAGTGGATAAATAAATTAACACTGTGAGGTTTAAATAATAATGTGATATATTGTAAGTAAGTAATCGGCAGTAGCCTCGGTGAATGCGTCCGCTCACATCGGAGTCTAACAGGCAAGAGGGCGAGTACAGAGTCTACAGCGTAGTCGGCGCTTAGATTGTACACGCGAGGCATGCGCAGTTCACTTGCTCTCGCATGAGCTCGTCTGACTGCACGGAATCGTCGCGAACCAATAGATGGCGCGACGAGTACCGTTTTGGTACTTATAATCAAGATTATAATACTTACTATATTACAACAGAACTAACCGATTTTAGTTCAAAGAGCATTCTTACCGTAAAAAAGATTTAATTTTTCTATTTTTATGAGTTTTGGAGGGTGTAAAGACCGTACTTGATATAAGGACGAGCTGCGAGAGTTCTACAAATAATTATTTATTTATTTGGGAAATAGCTTTTGGCTCGAGAGCCTTTAGTTACTAGAATAGTGCGCGGACGTGAGATCTGTGACGCGAGAGTGTGACCGCTACTACGCGTCCTCGCGGTCGTCCACTTGTTCGCCTTCGTTCTTAATGCGGACAAGACTTGCTGGTACGCGGACGTTCTTCTGTCCGCGGCCGTTCTAAGGCGGACTTTATCGTGTCCGCAGTATTACATTTATTACAAAAGTTTGATGGGTTGGTTAATTGAGGTTGGTTTATTTATAATTGAATTATACACTTTTGATTTAGTGGAATTGTTATGTTTCTTTTATTTTCCAGCGAACCAAAGAACTTAACTTTACGTTATCTTTGATGTTTCGTAGTTTAGATTTGGTATTTGTTTATAGATATTCGATTAACTCATAAGGGATATTACAAAACTTTGATCATTAAGGTCACTTAAACGGTTATCAAAATTATTTGTAAAATTAAACCGATTTAATATCGACTAATAAGTTGATTCATATTTATTAAAAGAATCCCAATTGAACTGCATTAAAATAATCATCGCATAAAAGTCGATAAAAATATCTTCATTTTGATATTCAGATTGCGATTGAAACCAATTCACATCGATAATTTAAAACGTCGATTAAATCAATCTAGTATTTTTAGCAGGGATTCTTTTTTTGATTATTTAAATTGATTGAAGTATAATTGAATCTAACCGTAAAAAAGTATCGAGATCGATTAAATATTATATAAACGAATTATTAATTCAAATTTATTGATAAAATCACGAACAAATCATATTAGAAAAATGATTATTATTTTTATTATTTGAATCAATTAAAGTACTATTAAAACCAATCCTTAATTAACAAAAATTAGGTTCGATTCAATATTATACTTATAAATTACCATTCAAAAAGATTCAAGTTTGTTGACAAAATTACAAATAAATATTAAAAGTATCATTATTGTTTTGATCATTTTAATCGATTAAAGTAACATTAAAAGCTAATCCTTGAAAGCTAGATTGGGATAGATTTAATATTTTACTCATAAAGTACCATTCAAACAGATTTATACATATATACTGATAAAATAACAATTAAATGATATTCTAAGAATAGTATTCGTTTTGGTTATTAAAGTCTATTAAACTTTATTCAGAGCTATTCATAAAACTAGTATTGGGGATCGATAAACTATTTAGTAATAAATAGTGATTTTCAAATCGATTAAAATGGATTGACAAAATAACATTTAAATGATATAACAAGAATATTAATTGTTTTGGTTATTAAAGTCGATTAAAATATATTCAAAGCTATTCATAAAACTAGTATTAAGATCGATAGATGATTTAGTAATAATTAGAGATTTTAAAATCGATCAAAATTAGTGAAAAAAATTACAATTCAACTCCACTAAAATAATTACGACATAAACATCGATAAAAATATATTAAATTTAATACTTATTTTTCGTATTAAAACCGATTGTAATTAAAAACGATTTGAATCGATAGGAATTTAATCGACTAAATTTGGCTGGTCGATTGAATGGATTTAAAACGATTAATTTCGATTAAAGTTTAATCGATTTCAATCGAATTCAATCGCATATTTTTAGCAGGGATTACAAGGTTTTTTACGAAATTGACTAAATATACAGTGTTTGAACCGTAAGATCAACAAGACAAAATCTGATAAACATCACTTTTTCACCACGATCTTAAGAATTCTACGATGCAAATAAATTTCAACTAAACCTCCACGACCATGCTATTTATTTGTAATTATTCAGCGGGCGTAAGTTATAATTTTTATTTCATATATAATTTTTACAAAAGTGATCGTAACCTATTTTTTACGTCTATAAATGCTGTTATTAATTTAAAATCTAGCAGGTTCTCAAAGTTTATGGAAGAGTATACATAATAAAAACCGCCAAATTAACAAGATGATATAAGACGAAAAGCATTTCAGCAATATATTAGTATGGTCATGAAAATTCAGTTGTGATGTCACTGACGTACACGTCTGCAACGCGAGCAGCGAGACGAGTCAGCGATAAGAGCCCGCCAAACCGTACTGCGATGCATAGCATCCGAATGCATCGTAGATGTTAGCTCACAGGCCTCTGGCTCTCGGATCCGCGAGTTCAAGTCCCGTCATCTTCTTTTTCTCGCCTTTCGACTCTGTCTCCTCTCTGTTCGTAACAGTCATTAATATGCATTACCTCCACTGGGGGTTGCCACCTTGTCGAGTGCCCACTTTTTAGGGCCTGGTGTGGGAGCTCGTCCGGCGAATCGTCGCGGTCGTCTCGACTCCGGTGTCGGGAGCGCGACGCCCCGAACTCGGGTTGGTGGGGTGAGGTGGACCGAGATAGCGCATCTGATTAGCGACGAACCATCGTTATCGAACCACTCTCAGATCACCTACTTGGTCGGTCTATCTCGATTTTTTTAAGTATTTCATCGATTTTTTTAACTGTTGGGCGACCAAGGCGAGGTTCATCTTTAAGATCGAAGTTTCCGGAACGAAATCGAGCGAACCAATTCTAACATTGGCGTTTACTTAAGCACTCATCTCCATGAGCACTGCACAATTTTCGATGAGCCTGCGCTGCAGTTTTCCCTTTTCAGAAGTAGAAAAGCAAAATGTGATAAAAGTGGCCTTCTGGAATCTCCATTGTCAAAGCGCAAAAATGTTTGAATTAGTAAACGAATGACGCTACTTTGTACTCTTGAATATTCTATAGACTTGAAACTTCTAAACATGCTATAGTGTGGCTTCGTTGAATAAGCATTACTATAGATATACAACTTTAACGCCATCTATTAGGAAAAACGAAAATTATTTTTTCTCTCACCCAATATAAACATGATTTCTTCATTTCCTGACTGTACAGTCCTCTAGTTTTTTACTTGTTGGTCCACCAAAATGAATATAATGTTGGCCCGTACAAATTTTAGTCTGCAGAAATTTTGATCTTAGCAAATTATGTGCTTTAAAATTTTACAATTAATTATTCATGTATTTATTTACGTCGTAGCGACAAGTATCAATTGACGCATTAAATAGAGATGCAATTATTATGTTTTATATACTTAGAATGTTAATACATACTTGTTTATTGTTTATATACCAAGTCAAGTTAGCAGCAGGCTTACTGTATTTTAAAGAACAATTAAGTTTTAGTGTATCATTTACTCGATATTTACTTCTAAGTCCACTTATACTGGGCCTGTGAGATGGTAATTCTGCAAAAAAAAACATGCAATGAAATATATACATTAGTACATTTGATTCTATAGTAGTGCTAGTGTTCGAATTATCTTCATTAAATTATTAGCTTTGCTAGCGAGGGTAAAGTACAACTGCTAATGCTGGCAACTTTTATTCTTCCAAATTGGATTTCATAACGTTCATAAAAATTTCAATCAATAAAAACTTATCAAAATTTTCTTTTTCTTCTCTATAACAAATTGGTACTTATTTGAGAGATAATGAAAATTTATAACTTAAAAAAAATCATCAAAATTACCTACTTATTCCGATTAGATCGTTGCTTACAACAAAGTCTAGCATATCCCAAATAACCATCGAAGACAAATAGATTTTATTACTTGCCGCAAAATGTAGCACAATCTACGCTCTCGCCGCAAAGACCAGCACAACTCTGATTATTGCAGCAAATATTAGCACAGGACAGATTTTTTAATTTTATTTTATGCAAAGAAAACGGACGAACAATTGACGATAAAACTAATAAATTCGCTAAATTTTAAAAATTAAATTCGTACTGTCAGGTAGCACTGCTACCTATTATACTTTGAATTAGCTTTTTAATCTTATTGCATTTCTTGTTTCGTTGAAGTTCAAATCCTGAAAAAAAGAATTATGAGTAATGTTACGAGTGAAGAGTGCAACGAAAAAGTGATGGACCCCGGGCTTGAACCGAGATCCTCTGGCTTGCAAGGCAGACGTTCTGTCGTCGCGCCACGGCCGCCACCGCATTCCACTCTTCTACTCGCTTTCTTATAGTAATTAGACACCCATGACGTGTGTACACACGTGACAGTAAAAGTGACAAAATTAAAGTAAATCATTTGAAATTTTTTTTCAGTGATTTTTGGTATAAATACCTTTAACTTGGCCGTGATAAAACCTTAATTATTCCTGCTGGCCTATTGTGGTACTTGGTGCAATGTTTTGTGAATTTGTTCAGTGTCCGTAGGATTCCAAATAAACGAATAGCTCTTTTAGGCTCAAATTTAAGAATAATACTTTATACACCTGTAGTTTTAGTATAAATGCAAGTATTTTAATTTGAATGTTTAGAAAATGTTTTATACACAAAAAAGTGGCATAATAAGCGAAAAAAAGAAAAAATTTAGTATTTTCGTCGCCAAACCATTTCGAAGCATTAAAATCAAAATCCCTGCATCCATACCAAAACTGCAGGTGTACAAAATATTTTCCTTGAATTTGAGCCCAAAGGAGCCATTCGTTCACTTGGAATCCTACGGACAGTGAACAAATTCACAAGACATTTCACTGAGTGCCACAATGGGCCAGCAGGGATAATTAAGGTTTTAGCACAGATAAGTTAAAGGTATTTATACTATAAATCACTGAAAAAATTTCAAATAATTTACTTTAATTTTGTCATTTTTACTCATAATTCTTTTTTTCAGGATTTAAAGGTGTTGTATCCCCTTAAGTCAATGAAGGAGTTTTATTTTTAAGCTGATTAAAAAACTGCAATACATGCCTAGTTATGGCTAGTCTGCTCGTAAAAATCGGTGATATACGGTAGGGCAATTAACATTTCGTTTTCCATTACTGCTCGTTGGTTGTTTTGCAAGAGTGTTTGATTTAATTGTAGACAATCTCTTCTGTACATACTTATTGACAAAATCGGTTAAATAACACCGGCACACAAAATAAAAAAAGTTGTCTGCGCGAGAAATCAGACCTATCTATCTTTATGTTTTTCGGGTCGCTGAATTCGAATATAAGGTCAGTTAAGCCCCATCACGTCAGGTTCAAGGTCAGTTCGAGGTCAAATTGGGAAGTAACGGTTAAAAAAATTAAAATGCCATATATTTATGTTTTTTTGGTCGCTGAATCCAAATCCGGAATCAGTTTGGCCCCATCTCGTCAGGTTCAAGGTCAGTTCAAGGTCAAACTAAGAAGAAATGATTAAAAGAAATAAAAATGCCATACATTAAAAAGTAAATGTTGAAGATAATATAATTTAGTAAAGTTTATTCAATTAATAAATCTGTTAAAATGCTTAATAAATACTACCATTAAAGGCACATATTTGTATCAAAATAAAATTGTAATTATTTTGGTTATTGATATTTTGATTTATTAATTTTTATAATATATTAGCGCCACCAAAAAATAAAATTAGTTGCTGCTATTTTATATTTCAATTTATCAATTGTTAGAATTATTTCAAATTATTTACTTATTGAAGTAACTTATTATTCATTGTCGAATATATGTGATGTACCTGGTATAAAGCGGTATTGTAGAGCTACTATTCTCAGGGTGGGTATTATGGAACATATTTTGAAAGTTGTAAAATTACTACACAAAATTGTAATTTCACTATTTTTGAATGAATATTTTACTAAATTTTTACTACATTTACAGTTTTTTAGTAGTGCATTTACGAATTTTACATCTTGGTTCTCGTTAATAAATTCAAAATTCAAAATTGATATTATATACATGTTTTTTTTTTTAAATTTTTATATATGTATTCTATACCATGAACTTGTAAATATAATTAAAAGAGCGCTACTAAATTTGAGATTTAGAATTGCAGCCTTTATATAATTTTAAATGTAGTTTTGTACTGATAATTTAATGATATTTGAATAACTTTATTATTCAATTTATTAAATACATAAATTATAATGTACAAGTGCAACCAACGGCAATGAAATTGGTTGCTGCTATTTTATTTGTTTGATGCTTACCATATAAAATTTTTATAATCAAATACTTATATTTTGCTATTCAATTAATTTATTGTATAAAAATGATAATGTACAAGCGCTACTAATGGCGATGAAATTGGTTGCTGCTATTGTTATTTTTTTGATGCTTATTGTTTGATTGTTAGCAGAACATACTTATACATACCCATATTAAAAATTTGAATGTATAGAAAAATTGAATTGATGTGCAGTATTAACGTATATAAATAAATGAAATATTATTCATCGAGAATACTAGAAGATACGTAATATAAAATTAGTTAAAAATTGTCTAATTCAAAAATTTCACGATAAACAACATTTTTTATATAAATTTTTAGATTATCATTGAAAAATTTATTTAAATAATTAATTTTATCATCTTGGTTTTCTGTTATTACTGAATCTTCTGCTAATAATATTGTAACAGGGTGAGACTTTGACGTGAGATGAGAAAATCACAAAAGGAGACGCCGGGACCAAGAATCGACCCGGCACTCCCGAGATCTCTAGGCGCGCGTGCTACCACTTGAGCCAACGCCGCCCTATTTCGTCACTCTCTATCCTGCCTTAATTACCGGCGTGGCGAGAGACATTGTTCCTCGTTACAACCCCCCGCTAGAGTCGGATTATCGTCCCGATTTCGACTCTACCAATCCACCGCAGGATCGCCGGTAATGCATGAACTCTTCTTCGCCGACTAGCTCTTCGACAATGTCTCCAACCTCGTACATCATCGCACCTTTCGCACTCGTCTTCTTGACCGCATGTCGTAATCCGCAGTGTCCTGGGCTGCCGCTGCAGCTGATCTGCTCGATCCCTCTTCCCGCATAGGAGAGTTAGCTTTGTAGGTGGGGGTTTTTTCCTCGTCTCCTCCTCCTTCGTGGAACTCCTGGAGAACCGTGAAAATCTTCCTTATCCGCACGCCTATGGGTAATTCAGTTGGGCGCCATGTAACGAGGTGAGACTTTGACGTGAGAGGAGAAAATCACAAAAGGAGATGCCGGGACCGAGAATCGATCAGGCGCTCCCGAGATCTCTAGGCGCGCGTGCTACCACTTGAGCCAACGCCGCACAGTGGGCCAGAAAATCAAAAAAGTAAACACGGGCTGTCTTCACTCGAAGAAATGCTTGAAAAAAGAATTCAAGGGTAGGAAAATCTTCGTCAGAATGACTAGTTTCCAAATCCGTTTCCCCCGAAACCCGCGGACGTCTATATTTTTTGTCCCACCTCAAAACCTGACCTCATTTTTAGAATGTCCTTTTTCGATTTTGTCATGTCTGGGGAGCAGGATGGCTTCTGGGTTAGATTAAATGCAGCTGTAGTTTAATCTAAGTTTATTGTTAATACAAAGAAAATGCTGAACTGTTACGGCATTGCCGGAGCGCTTGTGTGCTGGCCTGGGGTCAGCACGCAACTGACTATACAGATGAGCGCTGACCGAGTAGCCCGTACCCTACTCGCCATTTCGCATACATTCACCTATTCATGTAAATATTAGCCTAAGTGAATACATCACAACTTCTCCCCTTTTTTATTTAGAAGTGTCTCGGATCGACGCAGTGGTACAATTAATTGATCGATGTGCCGCTTATGCGGCTTTCCAGAATCTGCTTGAACAACATAAGTGGAAGGAGCAGTTTGCTTTACAATTTCACCTTCAATTCGGTTTTCGTCTCTTACACCGTGCGCATCTATATAAACTGTATCTCCTATGCTTACATTTGTTTTCCTATTTCCTGGACGTGAGACGATTTGTCGTCTTTGTTGATTTTCAACATACTCGGATACGCTTGGTTTTAGGCAATCGAGCCGGGTTCTCGGATTCCGGTTGTACATTATATTTGCAGGGCTTCTACCCGTCATGCAGTGTGGGTAGTTTCTATAGTCGAAAACGAATTTACTAACTGCGTCTTCCACGTTTTCTCCCCCTTTTATAATTTTTGCTACCTTATGCTTGAACGTTTGTATAAAATTTTCCGCAGCTCGTTGGCGCACAACGTTGGCGAGATATGACAACGATGTGCCGACGGCCGGGAGAGCCGCGACTAGAGTTAGTCTCGCTGCGCTATCCACACGAGTAGCTCGCGCCGCTACTATACACGTGTTTGTTGTGGTTCCTGCGAGCATCTCGAGAGCGAACGATATTCGTCCGTGCGTTACTGACGAGCCGCTACGACGCCCGTCCGAACTGCTGCATCTCCACGTCCGAGACTGGGCCACGTCCGTTGCGTTAAGTACTACTGCCACTACTGAGTTGTAAGTACCTGCACTCTCACTCTCTCACGTCGACGGGGTAATATCTCTCGTCTCTCTTTATCGTTCGTCGAAGTGTGCGGCGTTTGCACCTCTGTGTATAGTACAATTGAAAATACAGTCCCTTATCTAAACTTCTCGTGTTTTATTTCCTACGACCCGACCTACGCCGCCTCCGCGGGCCCGTGTAAAAACACGTGCATGATCTGAGTCGGACGAGCCGTGCCTTCAGCACGCCCGACGTTAATTTACAATAAACAGGGCCCTTCTGGCCCTGGTTATAACACGGCAGAAAGGTATGAACTGAGTGTTATAACATATATATTGTCTAAATACGCAATAACACCGTCAATCCCGCTCAAGCACTCGTCCATTTTACGCTGTATGTCAGCCGGTGCTGATGAGATTCCTTCTGGTATTCTTGTGTATCTAAACAAGCCCTTATGCGTAATTATCGTTAACAGTACCGCACTTTCGTCGTCGACTGGGAATTGGATATATGCATGTTTGAGATCTAATTCGGAAAAAAATTTACCGCCTTGCAGTTTTGCGAAGATTTCGTTTATAGTATGCAACGGGTATTTATCTATCAGTAAATACTGATTTAATGTCAATTTAAAATCCCCGCAAATTCTTATTTCACCTGTACCCTTCAATACTGGCACTATAGGCGTTGCCCACTTTGATGCGTTCACCTGTATTAAGTGACCTAATTTGACTAATCTATCTAGTTCTTTCTCTAACATTTGTCGTAATGCGTATGCAGTATGTCTGCATTTTAACGATATCGGTTGCGTATTTTCTCTCACATGAATTTTAGTTTTACTCTTATTATATAATCTGGGTGAGTCGCTAAATAATACGGAAAATTTTCGAGCTAGGTAGTCACACAATGTTTCTTCAATTTTGTTTACTGTCTTCGAATTAATTTTCGGTATAGTTAAAGGCCACGCGCCGAACTGTGTAAGCCAATCTCGACCCATTAGCGCTAGTCCTGTTCCCGGTAAGACAAATTTCAATGTTTTCGTCATATTATTGAATTTGATCCGTCAGTTCGCCGCAAGTCCGTTAGTTCGCCTAGTGGTATCAATGCGTGTCCTCCGTACGCTCTTAAGTATTTTTTTGTTTCCGTGATTTTACTTTTACTAAAATGTTTATCATACATTTTTTTGAGATTATAGTTGCAAATGTACCCGTGTCAATTTCAAAATCGAGATTTTTTCTATTTACTTTTAGTTCTACATACATAGGTAATAACCCTGAGTTATTATTGCTTGTGTGATTACATATCTCTTTCGTATAATTGTTATGACTTTTTTGTTTGATCGAAAAAAAATCTGTTTCATGATCTGTCATTTCATCTTTTTTTTATTTCGTTTGAACTTTGCTCTACCTTTTTACCGCTTTTACACACTCTTGCTAAATGCCCTTTTCTATTGCATTTACTACATACATAATCCCGAAAACGATATTCGTTACTCGGATGATTTACCCTTCCGCAGCAATTACAAACCGCTCTTGATGATTCCCTGGAATGTCGGCTCGGCTCCTACTGTTTATTGTTGTTGTCGCTGGCCGCCTTGCTCTGCATACCTCTGCCTCGCTGGCCTCTGCGTTGCCATCCTCTCTGCTCGTCTCCTTGTATAGCGTGTACCTCGTTTCTAACGCTTTTATTTTCTAGCGTAATATTTGAATTAGTTGCGTTTTTTTGTAATGTCAATGTTTTTTCTTCAAATAGTTTTATTCTTATATCGTTATCACTCACTCCACACACTAATTGGTCTCTAATTGCATTGTCCAATTCTGTAAAGTTGCAATGAGTTGCCAATTTTTTTAGTCTCGCTATGAAGTCCATAATTGATTCGTGTGATACTTATTTCGATGTGTGGAAGGTGCATCGCTCCATGACTTCCGATGGCTTCGGTTTTAAATGTTCCGATAACGCCTTTGTCAAATCTTCGTACTTGCTATCTATGATTTTTGTTGGTGCGATTAGCTGCTTGAGGAGTGCATGTGGCTCTGGCCCTAGTTTTGTTACTAGAGTGGCCACGTTTACTTTGTTATCTGTTATGTTCTTGGCAATAAACAGGCAGTCAAGCTATTCTTCAAAGAGTTCCCAGTCATCGTTTTGTTGAAATTCAAATTTTGGATCGGCCATGTTGTCTTCTTTGTCCGACTCCGATTCTAACTCAGAATTTTCCGGCGTCTTGTGCTCTTGGTTTTCTTTTTTAATTGATTCTCTCAATTGTTCTCTTAAATTTTCGTAGGTATCTGCTTGTTCGAAGGTTTCTCTTCTTTTCTCTAACTCTTCGATGATTCCTTGTTTTTTTAGATTTGGAATCCACGCTGTACCTTTCTGTTTTCCACTCATTAGTGAAATTTCCTGTGTGCGTAACCACGTCCCGGAGCTTGGCTCTACACGCGTGTCTTGGCGTTACTGTATGATCGCACTCGCGCACATAGGTTCTGAAAATCCTCGTCGCCAAGTTGTCATATTTGGGCAGCAGGATGGCTTCTGGGTTAGATTAAATGCAGCTGTAGTTTAATCTAAGTTTATTGTTAATACAAAGAAAACGCTGAACTGTTACGGCATTGCCGGAGCGCTTGTGTGCTGGCCTGGGGTCAGCACGCAACTGACTATACAGATGAGCGCTGACCGAGTAGCCCGTGCCCTACTCGCCATTTCGCATACATTCACCTATTCATGTAAATATTAGCCTAGGTGAATACATCACAGATTTTACCGATAATAAGTTAGATCGTTGTATTTTACATTTTTAACCATAATAAATGAGATGTGGG
This sequence comes from Nasonia oneida, assembly GCA_037356405.1. Taxonomy (NCBI): domain Eukaryota; kingdom Metazoa; phylum Arthropoda; class Insecta; order Hymenoptera; family Pteromalidae; genus Nasonia; species Nasonia oneida. The sequence goes on along the minus strand of JAZHPH010000798.1, from coordinate 8,235 downwards.
CACAGTATTTACTAGCGTGCACTTATATACTATATATAACAAAAATATATATATGTATATATAGGTCGTTCATGGTCTTCAGGGAAGCAGTTTTCACTATAAACATAAATATACTTTTTTTTGTAAAATTTTCTGAATTTTTTAATAAAAGTACCCTTAAAGCCATATATATATATATATATATATATATATATATATATATATATATATATATATATATAAGGACTTACTCAAGATCTTAAAGCAGATATTGCTTAAGATTATATCCATGATTTTATCAATTATTTTGAATCACAAACTGACATAAGATCTTGAGTAAAATATTGAAAAAAAACTTTTTTTCTGCGATGGTAACCAGATCTTACATAGGATCTTGTGTGAATTGTTTTATAAATTCGCTGTTGAAGATAAATGTTCCTATGTATGATCTTAGGCTAGATCTAATGCAATATATGATATATTATTGCTTAGGAAATTATTAATGAATGAAGGACATTTCAAAATTGTACAAGTATAACATCCATATAATAAAATAAAGTTTTAAATTTTAACTACAAACATTAACGAAAATAATATGGTACATGATGTTCTGTAGGCAACAGTAACCTATATTTTATCTTTTGAATTCTTAAGATCTATTTTTTATCTACCTTCTGGTCAACTTTCGGATTCATCTTCTGATTTATGAGAATCAGAATCCGTATCTTGAGTATGTGATGGTATAATAATTAAATTTTCCATATCTTCAGATAAGCATTTGTGTTTTTTATGAGATGTTGGCCTTGACAACGTTATAAAAGGATCTGAATTAATGAGTAACTTTTTGAACATGTCTGTGTTTGTATTTACCCTAATACAAAAGAAACAATAAAAATTTACTTTAATACTTTTCTAAAAAAGTTGTAGAATACTTAAAATTATATATGATTTGAATTATATTCCGAGAAGTTTTCCTTGAAAATCTATCTCTGAAGCGTTTTACAAGTTTGTGGTTGCTTTCTTGTGCCTCCTCTGACATCATTCCAATTGGTAACGCAAAGTTATCAATAATCGCATGTCCGTGAATCAAAATAACATGCATCGAAGGTGGCATATTATACCAGTTGTATTTATTTATATATAATTTTGATGTTTGAAAACAATATTCTTTGAAGGCAGCTGTATTAATTCTATTACTACTTGATATAGTGCCCAAAATGGTTTGAAACTTTTTCAATAAGATGATGTCAAATTCTAAAAGAGTTTTAATATATTTTAGTGCTACAACATACAATTTCTTAACGTTTTTGGTAAACAAACTATATTTTATTTATATTTTAATTATTAAATTTAAATGCTTCATGTTAATCAGTGTCTTACTCTCAAAAATAAATGATAATCATTCCATTTGTTACAAGATTGGTCGTTGTAACTATCTGATTCTCGCTCTCAAATTGGTTGTTTATTTTCCCGCGACATCTTTACGTATGGATAAATTGTTAACTTCGAAAAATAAAAATTAAGAACATATTACAAAAGTGACTTAAGCACGTTTGAAGTCACAATTAATTTGTTAACAAACGATGCACTGGCTCAAAATGATTTTGAATGCGTTTATGTTTAAACTTCCGTAGTAACATTAGTAATATTGTTTACTAACTACTTACCAGTTACATTTGAAACAATATCAGGGTTGTTAAAAAATGTTCTAGCTGTGTTTCCGTCATTTGTATTTCCAAAGTTTTGAGTAGGAGCATCAACCAATATACCTAACTGACTTAATAGTTCATCTTGTATTACTTTTTTCCTTTTATTGATAATACCCTGTTCTTCTTTTGGAATCTACGATAAGAAAAAAAAGGTAAAATGACATATTAATCTATTTACATAGAACTAGTAATATTGTTCGTATTTATAAAAGTGCAAGATTTACTACTAAATTATAATGTCAAAAAGCTAAAAATTTATAAATTTCATGAATTTCTAAGCTTAGAATCATTAACGCTATAAATTACATTCATACAAGAAAAAACGAAGGTGCCATTTAATGAAATCTGTTTTTAAATTATTTGATTTTGCAACTATTACATTAACTCTTTTAGTTACTGTTTCTATCTTGACAGATTTTTCGTCTTAATATTTACTCAAAATTAATGTTTGGATTATAGAGCTACCAAATAATTACATTCATGTACTTACACGCCACTTTTTAATGTCTAAGCGGTATGATATATGCAGTACCAATTCCATACATCGGATTCGAGCATGCAACACAGAAAATCCGTAGTTTAATGCGTTATCATTAATTTTTCTTTGTACTACATTTTCCAAACTATTCAGTTCTGATATAGTAGCACTACAGACAAAACATCTTTGACTTGACGATCTATTCAGTGCATTGCAAATCTAAAATTATTATTATATTTTTATATAGATATTTAAATTATTTTCGATAAAATATATTTAGATGAAAATGAAGTTGATTTTATAAAGTTTACAACCCAACATGTTTAAACTAATTGGATAGAATAACGTGGATATCTACCTATCCATGCTGGTAATTATTGATTCAATAATACAACAAATAATATTAAAGCGGGGTTGATAATAAAAAATAAGGTTTTAAGCTTTTAAGGTACAAAATAGTTCATATTGATTGTACCATCTAAATGGTACTGTGCAAATTCAACGACGAATCAATTGTCTCACCAAGTTATAGACTTGTTATAATTAAATATTCTCAGAAATTAATGCAACGAATTCATGTAGATTAATTTAGTCAGATAATTCATGTAAATATCCACGTTGAATCAATGTGAATGAACATGGATATCTATGTGGATAATCGACTCGTTATTTTCGGCATAAAAATAGCGATGACGAAATGTGTGCTTAATCAATTTACCCTAACGATTGTCCTAAGTAATTAAGAAAATTATTTGCCATGTACACACCTTGCCATCTATCATCGTAAGCTTTAAATCGTAGGATATTGAGCATCCTGTAGTTTCAAAGTTTTTAGCTCTGAAATTTGCTTTTTCATATCTTCTTCTTCTTGGATACATAAAACATCCGTTTCTTTTTCGAACATAATTTTGATTGGTCGACAAAACTTTGGTGAAGATGAACTTTTATTTTCCCAATATACTAAGTTACTTTCCATATCATATAATTTTATAGGCACGAATGATGAACAAAAAATACTATTGAATTTTGCATCTTTGTCTTCAGCCTTTTGCTTATCAACGTTAGCGTTTGTCCCGTCAAAACCATATTTACCAAGAAATACTAATTTTTTTGTAGCCGTTCGATCAAATTTGAAATTTAAATAATTTAATAATCGTTTCAGTGAATGACTTAGTAAGTTTTTTAGATAAACTTCACATTTTGTTTCCGTAACTATTAAATCATTCGGATAAGACTCATTTTTAGCTTCTCTAACCTAAATAAAACAATTATGGTCATTTTGCGGGATAAGGCCGGAATGAAAATTATATTTGAATTTATTTTTGTTCCCTAGGTGAAAATATATTTACCTAAAAAAGCTAATGAAAGCTAATAAATTTTATTAACAATTATGTGAATAATATTATTTTCACCAGGGTCTCCCAAAGAAAGATCTTTAAATCAATATTTTTTTATGTAAAAAAAATAGTTTGACCCAAGCTGAACGAATCTGTTTCTCTTAAAAATTTTGTAAAGTGCGCGCATTATTGATATTTAAAAATATCCAAAAAGATCACTCGATTGCAAAGTAACAAATAAATAATCAAGTTTAATTTGATATTTATCAAAAACCACTATCTAAAATTAATAAAATTGTAATCTTGTAATTTGATTTATCAAAACCTGCAGATTTTCCAGACAGCATAGGCACTACAACTATTTATTTAAAAATCTTACCTCGTTATAAGGTGGCACAAAATCGTGACCATATTCTAGTGCAACATCTCTTATTGTTTGATAAACTTGTTTAGATAAATTAGTATCGATCATTAATGACAAAGCTCTTTCAGGAGGCAATTGCGTACCAGATCTTTTCTTATACGCATTTTCAATATTTATTGCATAATAAGGATCAACTATCTTAGAAATCAATCTGACACCAGGCGAATTATTGTCCAACTTTAATTTTTTTTTCGCTGCTCATAAACTTCTACAGCGCTTAACTGACCACACAAAGCTGTAGTTCATCATCTTTTCGTTGCTTCTGAAGCCTTATTAAATGAAACTTTATATTTTTGTTCAGTCGTTTGTATACCTTAAAAAAATATATAGAAATAAAATATTTTACAATATTATCATCATAATGTTTAGCCTTCAAATATAAAACTACTTTTAGATAAATTAATAAAAACAAAAATCAAGTTAACCATAAAAATATCAGTTTTTTAAATAATCATAATATACTGATGAATATATCTTATCTGCTTTAGTAGCATTTTTCTCAATTTGCACTAAATTAAATTCGACATCTTGTTTAAGCCATTCAGCATATTTATTTTCGAAAACACTATAATTTCTTTTATTTTTTGGGAGAGTAGATAATCTACGCTTAACATTGTTGAAAAAATTTTGCATAATATTAAAGAGACTTCAGTCTTTTCGGTAACACTTAATTATAAACTATTACTCAAGTAAGACACAACTACATCAGCTTGTAGAAGGTTCGAGAAGCGAGCCGTTGTCGCGAATTCGAAAGTATTAGCCTGCTCACACGGCATCGATTAGGGGGTTGCCATGGCAACGCGCGCTCGCTCGCTCCTACTCTCTCTCTCTCTCTCTCTCTCTCCGCCTGTTGCGCGAGCGGTCTTCTGCCGCTCTCGCTGATTGTATAGTCAGTACGTATTGCCGAATCACTGTGAGCGCTCGTACTTGCCTCACAGTGTCGTCCGTAAACAATATCGTTTGTTCACTCGTCGGTACTTTAATACTTTAACTTTCACTTCTTTTCCTTAGATTTAAACACTTGTAAATACACACTGTATTCAATAAAGGTCAATGCCTTTTTTACGGTCATAAGTTCACATTAACTGTCGATAGTTTTGTTTATTGCCAACTCGTCCATCAAGATCCACAAGTCTCTTCCTTTTCGCGAGACTATAAACACTAATGTATAATTATCTTTTAAAATTAAAAAAATGTCTTGGCGTTTTATATTAAATGAACGCATTTTCAAAATACTGTTTGTGATCGCAAACAATCGTTCTTAACCAAGAATAAATTTGAAATGAGTTTTTCATCAGGCAAAACTAAACTACGAGGATTGATTTAAAAACATAAAACTATGTACTTTTGACTTTTATCGCGCATTAATAAATAACATCCAGGAATATCCTACTCTAACTCTAGTGGAAATGAAAATTGTGCCAAACTATGCCAAACTATGCCAGGCAATGCCATTTCGAACGTTTGGCACGGTTTGGCACAGTTTGTCATAGTTCGGCACACATTTGCATAGTGTAGCACATTATGGCACAATGTGGCATAGTCACAAATTTTGAGAAAAAATAGTTTGTTTGAAATTTTCATCATATGAGCATATTTTTTTAGATCGTAGTCAGTCAGTGCACGATTTGGCAAAGTTAAATCGAAGTTTTTTTTTCTACTGACTTGATGACCACGACCGATATGAGGTTTCATAAATAATCCCATTCCACTTTTATAGGGCTTACGATGAAGACCTTTGCCTAAAGCAATAGCTTCCATGGTCTCGTTATGCCTCTTACTTTCTTCATAATTTTTCTGCGCAGCTTTAGCATCATTAACTGCTTTAGCTATTCCAGCAGCACCTCCTGCTAGAGCACCGATGGCACTTAGCCCTGCGAACAATGGAATGAGAAAAGGAAGAACTCCACCAATTTTTGATGGAAGCGGCAGAACACGTAGAATGATAACTTTTTTCTTTCCACCTACACTTTTAACAGCTTGACGTTCACCCTTCAAGGCTGATTGAATAACCTTACGAGAACTTTTACTTGTTGACATTGATTTTTTAGCCGCAGTCACTAACTTATTAAATTTCAGTCCCATTCCAGTTTTTCCTTTTAATTTCATAGCATCGCTAACAGCAAAAGCAAAAGCTTTTTCACCAAGACTAGCATCCTTGGCTCTGACACGTTCCATAGCTTCCTCAGCAAGCATCTTGTCAGCAGCTTTACGATCTCCGTTTTTATCGGAGTAAGCTATGTCGTGTTTTTTACAAGCCTGATCAAGCGGATTAATGCCAGGATCTCCTCTTTTCATTCGCTTTTTCAATTTGGTTCCAGGACCGCAGTATTGATATCCAGGAAGATGCATTTCAACAGGTAAGTTATTGATAACTTTATCAAGCAATCCATAGCCTTTCGGCTGTTTCTGAGATTTGTGTATGATCATCTCTCTTCGAGTGTTGATTCACAACCGACGTTCATGATATAAAACGAGCGTTTATATTTCGAGAGCTCAATGTTATATTTGACTCTGTTGAGTGAACATGGATTTTACCGAGCAGAACGTCAAACTCCCCGTGACAAATTTCGATTTTGGAAAAGAGAAGAGAAAAAAGCGTCATGGGGAATTACTACCAGATAGTATACGAGCAGTTTTCTGTGGGCCATCGAACTGTGGAAAAACAAATAGTTTATTGGCTTTAATAACACATCCCAATGGTCTTAGGTTTGAAAATTTGTATGTATACTCTAAATCCTTGAATCAACCAAAGTATCAATTTCTCAAAAGTGTCCTGGATCCGATTGAAGGAATATCATATCTTCCGTTCAGAGAGCATGAATCTGTAGTATCTCCAGATGAAGCCCTTCCAAATTCAATAATGATTTTTGATGATGTGGCATGTGAGAAGCAGGATAACGTCAGAGCATTCTTCTGTATGGGGAGACATAAGAGTGTAGATAGCTTCTATCTATGTCAATCTTATGCTCATATAGGAAAACATCTCATTAGAGAGAATGTCAATTTGTTAGTAATTTATCGACAAGATGGTGTAAATCTTAAACATATCTATGAAGATCATGTGAACACCGATTTAACTTTTAATGAATTTCGGAATCTTTGTTCTAAATGTTGGAAGAATGATAGATATGGATTTATTGTTATTGACAAAGATCGACCGATGAATGAGGGTAGATACAGAAAAGGATTTGACTGTTTTGCAATAAAAAAGGAATTATGAGTCTCAAACTTACAGTTCAGTTGTAGACATCGCCACGTAAGCATGTCAGACTTCACGAAAGAGAAGAATGTTCTTAGTGAGCTCTTGCGAGCTCATGAGGCTAATAAGAAAAAATACACTTTATTAAAACAGGAGAAAGATGATTTTGAAAAAGTCATCGGTGATACTCTAAAACCAGTCATCACACCACTTGAGAAACTTGTTGAGATGAAAAGTGAAAGCCCACTACAGCAACCATCCAATCACATTTTTGATCAAAATAACAGTAAAAAACGAATGAGAATCGATCGATCGAGTTTGCTCAACGATCAAAATAAATCAAGTTTAATGGATTATACTGTTTATGATGATAATGATAATGATGATGATGATGTTTTTAACACCATAACCAATTCTACATTTAAATCCGCGAGTGGAAAAAATGAATCAGCTGAAGACTTTTTATCAATGCTAGATAAAAGCCGTAGAACAATTGATAATATATACGGAGTGCGAAAGGTTGATGAAGTATATATGATTGGTGATTCAGAAATTGAATTTGATGATAAATATGTCAAAGTCAGAAATGAAAGTTATCCTAAAACACATGGACTAATGGAATTGCTATTTAAAAAATACCCGGATGATCTTCTTTTAAGTTCAGCAGATCGTGCAAATTATCGCAAGATTTTGGAAGCAACAAATGCTCATCGGAAAAAATTCAGCAAAGATGAATCTATACGAATGTCGAGAAGTAATAAATATAAGAATGTTTTAGCGCCAATGTTCCGCAGCACTCCACGTAAAAAGAATGTAAACAGCAGCGGAGGAGGACTTATACCTAAATATAAAATAGCTAAGAAAAATTCTGCCATTTATCTCGTCTATTGGGATGATCCAAACGAGCTTACTGAGAGACTTCGATTATTGATTGCCGAACGATCAGCTGGAAATAATAATCACGTCAATGAAATCCAGTCGATTATTGAGGAATTACGCGAAGCTGAGCATATATATTGAAACGCAACTTTCTTCTTTGCATCAGTACTACCATGAGTCTCGATGTGTTTGGAAGAAAACTTGAGGGCTCGCAAGTGAGTCGCGGT
>JAZHPH010000797.1:0-21643 GCA_037356405.1 Nasonia oneida | reverse complement strand
CGTTTAACTCTGTTATCTGTTGCGATATCGCAATCTACAATTAATGATAAGGCTGATCTTGTACAATTAATAGTGCTATAGGATAATCCTTTCTTAAACTCTTCTGTTAAAAAAAGTAAAATATCTTGTGTATCTGGACCAAACAAATCAATCGTCTGTTCTGAACAAAATTTCTACCATTTCTTGAAAGCGATTTCGTAATTTTTATGGTCGTATCGCCTATTGATGCTATTGCGGTATCCAACGATGACAATGGTACTTTCTGCCTGATTAAACTTTCCCGGATAATTTGACGGCCACCAGGGAAAGGTTTCTCCACAGTGAGTGTTGTTCCCTATTGCATGAGAATAAGAGTTCTTGATTAGGTTCAAGTTCCAAAGGTTTAGATACTAGCATAGATCGGAATAATGGGTACCAGGGTTAGGCAGTCCAGTCTGGTACCACCATTATTCCTTCAGCTTTATCCCGAGATATCTTTCTTAGAACTTTTAAAGTTATACTAAAAGGCGGGAAAGAGTAAGAATAAAGGTGTTTCCAGTTCATAGTGAAAGCATCGATTGCCTCAGATCCAGGGTCTTTTTTCCACGATACATATCTAGGACACTTATGGTTGGATCGACTCGCAAATAGATCAATATCCGGAACTCCGAAGACCTGGACTATTTCGTCGAAAGCCGAATTCGACAATTCGTATTCTGTTTCTGGTTCTAGTTTTTGTGACTCGGAATCGGCCTCAAAATTATCTCTTGACTTAATATAAGATGCGAAAATCCAAATTTCTCGATCTTCGCACAATTGCCAGATTTGTTGAGTTAGTGAATTTAGATCTTCAAATTGGATACTACCCATACGGTTTATATACGCTATAGCCGTCGTATTGTCTATTCTGAGCAATATATGAATATTCTTTTCATCTTTTGCAAAGCATTGCATTCCGAAGAAGGCAACTTTCAACTCTAAATAGTTAATATGAAATTCTTTCTCTGATTCAGTCCAGAAACCATGTATTTTTTCCGAATTACGTACTATCGTACTATGCCCCAGCCAGAGCGCGATGCATCAGAAAAAATTTCCATAGAATAGTCCTTTATATCAATTGAATTTTTGCTTGACATTAAATGTGACTTCCACCAGTTAAAAAGCGCGTTATTCGGAGATAAGTTCATTACCGCATTATAATTCTCGTTGTATTTGTGAAGAGCTAAGAATTTATTTCTCTCAAACTCTTTTGTATATAGCCAGTCGTACTTGATCGCCGGACAAGCTGCCGTAAGAGAACCGATAAATTTCGCAAATTCTCGAATTTTAAACTTGGTTTTTGTACTGAAAGTTTTTACTAATTTTTTAATTGCGACTCTTTTCTCTATCGGAAGCTCTATCGTCATGACTTGTGAATCGAATACAAAGCTTAGAAATCTACATCTTTGAGATGGATTGGTGCATTTATCCTCATTAATAATGAATCCCAATTTTTGTAATAATACTCGCGTACTCTTAACATTATTCATGCAGCCATGAGAGCTACGTCCTATCAGTAAAAAATCATCGAGGTATAAAACTGATCGCAATCCCGATTTACGTAATTGATAGACAACCGGTTTCAATAGCTTTGTAAATACGAACGGTGCTGAAGCGAGGCCGAAAGGTAAGCAGGTCAATTCGAATAGTTTACCAAGGTAGCTAAAACGTAAGTACTTTCCGTGAGACTTGTGAATGGATATTAGATAATAAGCGTCTTTTAAGTCTAACGTTGACATGAAACAATCTTTTTCTATCATTCTAATTGCGACTTTATGATCTTCGAGTTTGAAGTGCTCTGTAAGAACAAATGCGTTTAATTGTTTTAAGTTTAAAATTAATCTAAAAGTTTTATCAGGCTTTGGGATGAGAAAGAAATTCGATATGAATTGGCCTTTTTGTGGTTTGCATTCCTCGATCACACCTTTTTCTATCAATTTTGTGATTGACAAAGAAGCCTGTATGTATTCCTTTTTTGACAATGTTTTCTCCTTCAACGCTACGGCTTGGTAAGGAATAGATATAAATGGAATTTTATATCCTTGAATCCAGGATAGAATCCTTAGATCTGAGCTAATCGACTTCCAGTCATTATAAAATAAGCGCAACCGACCGGCAACACAACTTACAGTGGTGTCTAACGGCGTCTTGACTGGTAGTACGGCTTCTTGGCTGACGACTTTTGTGGGTAGTTCGACTGGTTCGATTGGTGTGACTGTTTTGATTGGTGTGACCTTGGTTGATAGTTCCGAGATGACGACGATGTCGTCTGCTTCTGTCCGTTCGACGTAGATCCGTGGCCTTTGTTCTGTGGTCGATACGAGCCCTTCGCGTTTTTTGATGCCTTCTGGTGATTGTGAGATGACTTATTTATTCTTAAGTCTTCCGCTGACTGTTCGACTAGTTTAGCAGATTTCAATTCGTCCACTAGTTTATTACCAAATAGACAATCGTCTACCGAAGTTGAATTTAAAGTTTCTCTCATTGAAGAACTGACATTTGAGAGAATTAGGCTTCTACGAATTGAAATCTCGTCGTGTACGAAATCTGCGATTAAACAACTTGCATTACTCAAAGCTTCAATAGCCTGAATGTCCTCAGTTCTTTCTCGTTCCAGGAGGAATGAAATAACTTTCGCAATACTAGACAAACTAGCCACGAACTTTCCCTGTTTATTAGTAATCCGCTTGTCTCTAGTTCGAACGTTGTCATTTATTGCTCGATGAACTTCGGCATTTAATTTTGGCGGGTTGAAAAATTCGCAATTCTTAGGAGAAGGATATTTCTTACAGAGCTCAATTCTTTCCTCAGATGATAGTCCTAACTTCATTATCTCAGCCCATTGAACGGCGAAATCCTTGTGAACAGGCGGGGCCAATGCCTTCTCTTCTTCAATCCGCTTGCCAATGACATCGAGAATCTCACTTCTCAGTACCTTCTCAGTCGGTACATCCGCGTTCTTATCCGAGCCGTTGTTCTCTGGTGGCGCTAGTGGCGCTGGTGGCGTCAGCGGCGAAGGCGGTGTAGCGTTCGACGAACGCACGCTTCTCGATTGAGAATAAGGACGCCTCGGGCTTCTCGATCTCGAACAACGCCTCGATCTTTTTCCTGTGGTAACAAAGAGAATACTGAGCAACGTGCTACTTATGTCTCCTTTTGCCAAAATTTCTTATTTTAGGTTAGAACCCTTAGACAGTATTTTTTAGAAAACAAAAATTCTTTCGAGGGTGTTTGTCGAGGCAGGTTAGAACCTGTGTAATGTCGACTGTCAGAGTTGCTTATATTAGAGATTAGCATCTTCCGTAATTTAGAGTCAGAACAACCTTAGAAGGTTGTCTCTCTGCGTACATGACGCCTGTAACCAGAGATAAAATCTCTGTTAGCTTGACTCGTAGTCCTAGCTAACAATTAAAATGGCTTACTGTCTCTGGGGGAATAGTCTCTTGATGTTGAATCGTGTCTCCTTCGACGACGTGACTTCTTCTTGTGTTTCCTGGTTCTCTTATGCCTTTCCTCGTCGCTGGATGCAGGGTCTCGTTCATCCGAAGAATAATCTCGGTGATGTGATTTCTTCTTCCCCATTTTTGCGTGCGTGATGTGGCTTCTCCGGCACAAAGGAAGAGAATGAGGAGGCGCTGCCTGCGTGCACGGAGTTTTTTTCTTTTTTACTTTAAAATTGTGGCAACATTGGCGTGGAGTAGGGAGACTACGACTTGATCTTGAGGAGGAGGCGAGAAATACAATTGTTCATCTTGTCCTGTGCTGAGGACCACGTGTCATCAGTAGAGATGATGACAGTGTCGTCAGCATAAGACATTATTGTATCTTTTTTGCATATCTACTAGCAGGTCATTAACATACAAGATGAATAACAATGGTTCCTTGTGGAACACCAATTGAGATTTTCTTGTAATCGCTTTTACAGTTATTTAGTTTTACGCATTTCTCCCTATCTGATAGATAGCTGTTCAGTAATTGTAAGGCACTGCTCCTAATTCCATATCTCTCTAGCTTGTTAAGTAATATTCTATGATTAACGGTGTCAAAGGCCTTGGCCAGGTCCAAGAATGCCGTAATTATAGGTTTGCTTTTGTTGATGTTCCCATATATAATATTCGCGAGACAATTAAGAGCATCAGTTGCTCCTCTATTCCTGACGAAACCAAATTGTTTATCAGAGATAATTTTGCATTTATTAATAAACATGTACATCCTTATATATAATTTTCTCAAAAATTTTTGCTATGTTGGAGATGAGTGATATTGGTCGATAATTTGATAAACAGAATCTGTCTCCGGACTTATATATAGGAACGATTTCAGCTTTTTTCAATGCATTAGGCCAGACTGATTGCTGAATACACAGGTTGAAAATGTATTCTAGAGGTTTTGCTATAAAATTAGCTAGGCACTTTATCATAGATGCATTGATATTATCAACACCACCAGCTTTATGCTTCATTGAATGTATAATATTCAGTATTTCATTAATATATGTTGGGTTAATAAAAATCGATTTGCTGTTACTTGCTGGAAGTTTTAGTTGATCACCATCCAAGTTTTTTATTTGGTTGCTTAAATCTAAGCCGATTTTAAAATAATAATCATTCATTGTGTTAGAGATAATAGCTTCAACTTTTTGACTATTCACTACTATGCAATCAGGTGATTTCTTTTGATTTGTTTTTGCCTAGTTTATTATTTATAACGTTCCATAGTTGTTTTGGGTTATCGCTACTTCGTTTAATTTCTTGATTTTCAAATTTGTACTTAGCATCTTTAATGACTTTATTTAACATTTTTTCATAAGTTTTATATTCATTTTTGAGTGTTAAATTAGTTGGATTCTTTTTCCATATATTATATAAGTTTTCTTTAGTATTGCAGGACACTGTTATTGCTTTAGTTATCCAGTTTTTTCTAGGTAACTTAGCGTTTTTTTTTCTTATTTAGATGCTTGGTACAAGTTGCTCTATCAACACAACTATGTATCATTTTTATTAATTCAGTTATAGCATTGTTTGGGTCATGTATATTCAGCAATAAGTTCCATTCAGTATTTTTAGCAATATTTCTTAATTTACTATAATTAATATATATTCTATCTTTTCATTTGTTTTTTGAATTTTAATTCGCTCTATGCTTATTATCAGCGGATAATGGTCATTAAAAGGAACGTTCAACTTAAAAGATTCAAGCTCAACGCTCCTTGTCTTTGCAAAACAGTTGTCTATGCAAGTACCTATATGTATTGTCTAAGGAAGGTCTTGTGATTCCTCTGAAATAGGGTATATATTCATGTTCAAGATAGTTATTTATGAAATCCTGTCTAATATTGTTTTCGAACATATTCTTTTTTGCACAGTATTTTCACTTATATCTATATTAAAATCTCCAAATATGCAATAGTTTTTAAAGTTCACATTTTTTAACAAGAACTTCCTTACACTATTTATAAATTCAAGTTTTGGTATATCATGACATCTATACATTGCAGAAACTCTAATTTTCTCACCTGAGAGCAAACTTATATGTGTAGTTACAACACTCAATCTATCAATTACTTCTATACTACTTTCTTCGTGGATATTATTTTTAACATATAACATTACGCCATCGGCTTTATTAATTTTACTTCCATTATAATAACTTTTATAACCCTGTAATTGATAGTATTGAGGATATTCCAAGTTCCAGGTTTCCGTGCATATTATGATACAAGGTTTTTTCGCTGACAAGCTTTCTATAAACGTTTCGAGTTTCTCGAAATTCGCATTGAGACTTCTTATGTTCACACACAAAATTAAATTCTTCTTTTTTATGAGACTTCTGTTGAGTGTTCTTAAATCTTCTATTTCACATTCAATTTTGCTTAACTCTTCAAAGTTGTAATCCTGATACATAGATTAGTCTGTTTTACTTGCTCTTGTTGATATTTATGAGTTGATGGAAATAAGTGAATTTGAGGACAAGCCAGATGCTCTCATTACCATTGTTTTGGTTGATGGACTTCCTACCATGCCGACATATCTGGGTATGGTAGGTTTAATTGTATAATCGGTAAAGTCAATAAACTTTCTTATCTTGGCTTGCAGAATTTTGCATTCGTGGCTATCTGTAGCCACATGCTCGATATTATATTTCGTCTTGTATGTGCTATTGCTAAAAATACAGTTGGGACATTTCTTTTTTTTACCTTGGCTTTGACATTCCTTTGTTTTATGTTCTCCTGCGCAGCTTAAACAGATAGGATTGTTTGTGCACTTTAGTCCACTGTGGCCAAATCTGCCACAGTTATAACATGGTTTTATATTGCAGTAATCATAAACTTTACAATTTTGATATCCGACGAAAAGTCTATTGTTATTTTCTCTGAACCACTGATATTTCTCTGCTGGCATTTCTAATAAGACTGTCTGTAATTGAGATTTATTATTTGTATATGAGTGTAGAACTACACATTTTTCGCAAACTTGCTGAAATTCCTTTGATTGATGTCTTCCTCAATTTTTTTATTATTAAAACCTTTGAAATTATTTATTCCGACAACTTTCACTTTTGGATTTACTACTTTTTCTTTATTCACTTCGCAAGTGTCATGTAGTTTTTTTGTTAAACTGTTGTAGGCTATACTTGAACTCTCATCATTTAGACAGTTTACAATGATTTCATCATTTTTCTTGATGATTTTTTTAGTCTGAATAGACTTTTCTTTATTTAGATAATGCGCCACTAGTTCATTCCCTTGTCTATACAATTATCTTTGTTAGTGTTTTTGATTATTATCTTAGGAACACGTTTTGGTTTGCTATCAGGCTTAACACTAGATACAACTTCCGCAAAAGTTTTATTTTTCCCTTCTTTTATGACACTTTTTTGCTTTTCAAGTAGATCTCTTAACAACGTGTTTTTTCTCTAAGTTCTTTGTTCAACTCTCTTAGCAATGCATTTTCCCGTTTTAAATCATCTTCTTTTTTGTTCTTCGTCCTCGTCACTATCAATCTCAGTCTCTTCAAGGATTTCATTCCTGATATCGATTTTTTTAACTGATTTGATCTGTGCAACTAATTGTCTTGCCTCGTTACTCAGCGTTTTGTGGTCGATGTTAGAGGTTAGGTTCAGATCCGCGTGTTCGTTGCATATTCCTAGAACACTGCTTAATTTAATTGCACCGTCTAATCTTGCAAAATCACTAGTATGGTATACGTTATCACAAATTATGCACACAATTGTTTTAACTTCTTGTTTTGGGTGACATTTATAGTAAATCGTAGCCTGTTTAATAACCGAGCCTGCGCTCGCCTACGCCATATTGGATTGGAATGAAACAGAACATTTTATCGTATAAAGGTAGAGTACGTTATCTCTCCCTATCCCTGCTGGCCAGCGTGCTCCGATTGGGTCGTCCTTCGTACCTGCGTGAGAAGTTTAAGTTTCGTGGGATGAACGGGGCGGGAAGAAAACGCGCAAGTTAATTTGACCTTGATTTGGGGCGGTTTCGTACTGATTGTTACGCTAACTCGTTCGAAATCGGAGTTGCGGATATGTGGAATGGTTTGCCACACGAGTTGCGAGCGTTGTACAGTAAATCCTCTTTTAAATTTAAGCTCTTAGAGCACTGCAGATCCTGCGATGTTCGCTTGCAAAAAGGATGCTCCCTGTCTTGCCTCTGTACATATTTTCGTGCGCTATTTTATTTATTTTATTGTATTTTATTCTAATTTATTTTATTTTATAGTATTTATTATTAGTTTATAAAATGTTATATAGTTTGCGATTTTTTTTAATCAAATTTTATATTAGTTACTATTATTTTATTTTATGCTCTATTTTAATGAATTTCGTGAAGGATTAGCATATCCTACCGTCGCTCCGATTGTTACACTTATGTAAAAAATGCTCTGATTGTGACTATGATGTGACCTCGAGTCCTTAGTTGTTTAATAAATACTATCTATCTATCTATCTATCTCTCTCTCGTACCTAGCCAAATATTTAAAACAAAAAAAGCATAAGCCAAAAGATTGTTGCGTTGACTCGTTTGGCGCTTTAGCACCTTTAGATAGCAGTCCTTCAGTACAGATATCTCGCGTGCGTCGGCGTTTGACCAGTTCCGTGATTTTGACGTAAATCTTGATACGTCTAATCACTCGATTGACTTTCCAGTATCATCTGCGCAATCAATTTCTTCGAGCCTCACCTTTCCTTCGGCGTCACCTGGATCTCAAACCCAAACCGCCATGTCCACGTTGTCATCTGATTGGGACTTAATGTCCACCTCTCAACAGATGGCGGCTCTTTTCAACCGCGTCGGCGCGTCCAAGGAAAAGCTTGTTGCCAAGATTGATTCTCTGCAATTAGAATGTAAGGTGTTGAATCTCCGTAGCAGCGACTACATGCGACGTAGTTAGAAAAGTACCGTTACAATAAATATCCCCGAGTTTGAAAGAATTGGCACGTACAAGAGATTAAGTTTATCACCGGGATAATTAGATAATCACGGTAGAGATCGCTTCGGTGCCCGACGGGCCAGTTTATGGTCAGTGCCTAGCCGGCCAGCCCAGACTGAGGTCGGGAAAACCCTGGAACCGACAGACCAGGGCGTTTATGGTTGGGGACTAATCCCCGGACCCGATGGGCCCTGCATACGCAGGTAAGCCTAGTGAACATCAGCAGGCTGCGGCGACCGAGGTGTCCTGCAGCCAGAGGACTGTCCAGATCGGCAGTCTCGCATGGGCATCGACACGAGTAGCTACGCTCTCGTGAATTCTAGTGACTGTTCGATGTCTCAGTGTATGAGTTGTTCTTCTATTTAATAAATACCGATATTTAGCATAACTCCAAGTTTAGTACGTCGAGCACTTTATTTCGAAAATATAGCTTCCTATTAGTTTAAAACATAAGGCATGCGCGATACTGTCGAAGCTCAGAACACCCGTATCACTACCCTAGAAAGCGCAAACGCATCAAATCGTAGCGAAGTAGAACAAATTCAGGAGCTTCGTGTTCGCGCCCCTGACTCTACGGAGCTTAAAATTGTAGGTCTTCCATCTAACAACAATTTATCTTTTCTAGATATTGTCACTAAGATTTTGTTATTGCTGGACTTGCAATCATTGCAGTGCGATGTTCTCGAGGTTCATCAAATGCAATGTAAGGCACTAGACTATTCACGCACTAACCGCTTCGAGCAGCCTAGGCCCTCGTCTTCCCAAGGGCGGGGTAGCTCTGCGAGCTCTACGAGTATTGTAATTAACGCTAATTGTATTGTTCAAGACGTCAGCTATACACGCGACTTCGTTTTCCGTGCGAAGCGCCGCTTTGGCCCAATGTCTTACTCTGACATCGTCTCTGGTGCCTCAGCTGATCAAATGGGTATTTATGAAATGGTCCCGCCATTGATAAATAATCTCCGAAATCAAGCCAAAGCAATCTCAGCTGAGCGCGGCTACAAGCATGTTTGGGTAAGCCGCAACAATGTCTTTGTACGCCAAACGGACGTTAGTATTATTCCGATTGTTACCGAGGCCAATCTCGATAAAATCGTTTGGCGCCAGCATTCTCCAAGTATTCCGAACGCTCTAAAAGCACTATGTAAAGACGCTATGCGAGTTGCCCATATTAATGCTAACTCTCTCCGAGAGCATTTCGATTTAATACAGAATTTCATTCTTGGAAAAAAAATTGATGTCTTGTTCGTTTGTGAAACTTGGCTAACTCCTAACCTAGATGACTCTGTCGTTCAAATCCCAGGCTATAAATTGATCAGAAACAACCGTGGCCTTCTGTCAAGGCAGAATACTACAAAATCGTCAACCCGTACCAAGAAGGCAAGTAATCTACATGCAGAGGGGCGGTGTAGCTTGTTATATCCGTGATGGCATCATCTCCCAAATTTTGCAACGTTTGCAAAATTCAGACGTTGATGAGACAATATGTTATTGTGGAATTGTGTTTTCAGAATGATGAGCGTTATCTCTAATTCTCATCGGTTTATCGTAGGCCGCAAGGACATGTACTTTCAGAGTTTTTCCTCTCTTTGCTCGAGTTATGTCTCTTTATGGCAATACCATTGTTACTGGCGATTTCAATTCGAATCTCCTTGATCCTAGCAATTACTATGACTCTCATTTGAAGGTGCGTATCTGCGAGCATGCGCTCTATATGATTCCATTTGGTGCTACGCACCATGTAAATCTTTCAGATACTTGACCTTATTTTGACAAATAACGAAGATGTTCTCCTCCACTTTGAAAAATCCTCCGCTCCGTTTATCTGCGGCCACGATTACTTAATAGCCGATTTTAAATCGTGAAATGCGGAGCCTGAAAAGGCAACATGCAAGTACTGCAATTTTCGCAGATTTAATCCGGCTACTTTTATTAGCAAAATGGAGAGCACAATTAGTTCAACCTCATCCCATGCAACTTGTGACTTTTCTGACTTTCGCTTTGCAGCCCTGGAAGTGTTGGGTGACTTGGCTCCATTTATTGAACATTCACTTCGAAAGTTTCTCCCTGGTATCATTCTAGTTTACGCGCCGCATACAAGGCCCGTGACAAACTCTACCGCGCTGCTATTCGCCTTTAAAGCTCTACTCTGCTTGCACTCTATTGCCAAATCCGTAAAAGGCTTAAGTTTGAAATTAAAGTTGCACAGGACAAATTTATCAGTGATAAATTATCTCAGATTACTGATCCAGCAAAGCGTTGGCTATTTCTGTCTAGGGTAGGAATAGTCAAACCTTTGAACAGTTCGACCTTAAATAAATTTAGTGCAATTGAATTAAATAAATTCTATGCATCAGTAGCAACCTCGCATCTCCTCTGCCCTACAGTTGAGTTAGATAATATTCCGGCTATACCTCTGAACAAAGAATCTCCTATATTTGCATTTACTCCCTTGGAAAATTACCATGTCCTACAGACTGCTAATCACTGCAAGGGCAAGACTAAAGGTCCCAGCAGCGATGATCTCTCGCTACTCTAATTCAGAGATGTACTCGAATTTATCATAAACATCAAGACTAATACCATGTAAATATACAACAATTCCTTGCAATCTTGTATCTACCCAAAAGATTGGAAAAAATCTCTCGTCGTACCACTCAACAAAGTAGCTAATCCTGCCACAACATCGGATACTCGACCAATTGCCAACTTGCCTCACTTTGACAAAATATTTGATAAGTTTGTTACAAATCAACTCATGGATTTCCTCGAAACCAACGCATTGTTGACTGACTATCAGTCTGGTTTTCGTAAGAGCTTTAATAACTAATCTACCCTTCTGAAAATTACAGAAGATATAAGACTTGGCATTGAAAAATGCCTTGTCACAATCCTGGTTCTATTTGATTTTAGAAAAGCATTTGACTCTATAAGCCATGCTATTCTCCTCAGAAAAATGAGATACTTTAATTTTTCCGACGAAACTATCAAATGGTTTCATTTAAATTCATTCGTATTTATCTGGTCGCTCGCAAGCTATCATTGACACAAATGATGTACCAACTGAATTCCTTGATCTTACGTCAGGTATTCCTCAAGGCTCAAATCCTGGCCCTGTTGCATTTCTAATATTTGTAAACTCGCAATAGTAAACACATTACTCTATTGCTCTAACCGATTATGGAAGATAGACCATAAGAAGACCCAGGCGCTTTGTATCCATGACGAGATAGATCTTGACCAGCTTCGAGTAGTTGAATAATTTTACCTAGGTTAGAACCTTACGAGTTTCCTTCGCAATCTGCTCTGCTCTGCTCCTAGTTGAAATGAGCTAAATAATCAGCATAATTATCCATTCGACTGATATAAAGAATGGGAAGTGGTTTTTCAGGATGAAAAATCTGTGTCAATGGCTTGTGATCTGTAAATAACGTAAAATGACGAGCGTATAAATAATTGAAAATTTTTTGACAAGCCCATACAATAGCTAAAGCTTCCTTGTCGGTTTGAGGATAGCGTTGTTCAGTAGCAGTTGATGTACGGCTCGTATAAGCAATTGGCCTTTCGATTCCGTTGCTAAGTTTATGTGATAAAACAGCTCCGAGTCTTACTTTGCTTGCATCAGTGGCGAGTATGAGAGGTAAGGATGGGTCGTATGGCATCAAAACTTAAACGTAAAATCCAGACGCAAGTTTAGCGTCAATTGCTTTAGAATATTTGTCGCGTAACGCATATGCTATATCTTGAGCACGAGCAAAAACAGGAGAAAAAACTAACAAAACTGTTCAAAACTTGTTCAAGTGTGCAATAGCTTCTGTACAAGAGAATAAGTACAGCGATGGTCCAGAACATCTGAAGCAATGAGCTCGACTGCTGCAACACACATTTTACAACTTGGCAATTCACAAAACAGCAGCATCTCTCGTACACCCACAACTGCTGGAATCCCTGCTTTTGTTCGCACATTTTACAACACTACACTATTACAACTATTAGCAGCATGAGAAGGGGTTTGAGCAATAAGTACGCGTACACTGCGAGGATTTATGCACAGCTGTTTATATGCGCCTAGCATGGAGGAAGAGAGAAGGAGACCAAACTCCTATGGTCCGAATCGCCGAAAGTGGCTCCCTTTTTCCGACGAAGATCGCCAGGTCCGCTTGGCAGAACCGCCAGACCTAGCGAGTAACAGAGCTCCTGCCGGTGGGTTATGGTACTATATTATCATAATATCATATCGACGGCTGATATGAGAGCAAGATTTAATGTAAATTTTTTATATCAATTTTCATTTCAAAATTTGCATCCTAAAAACAGCTAAAAACTTAAGCTTAAACTACTATATCCACTAAATTAAACTTAAGCCTTTTACTAAACCTTCGAATGGGGGCGATGATCATATGCAACTTTCACTTTTTATCTAACAGAGATCTCGATGGTCGTGAGGATAAAGGCGTCGTCTGCTAACTTTTTGATTAGAGTTCAAATCCAATGCTCGACTTTTTTTTAATTTTTTTTTATTTGCTTTGCTTGTAAATGTTTATTTTAATACTAAATTAATCTTATTTTCGAAAAAGAAATTAAGTTTATAATAATTTGTTAAAATAATACTTTATAGATTTACGTAAACAGAGTAGGTTACAAGCTATTTTACCCGTTATTTTAACAAACTGTTATAAATTTAATTTCTTTTTTGAAAATAAGATTAATTTAATATTGAAATGAACATTTACAAGCAAAGCAAATAAAAAAAAAATCGAGCATTGGATTTGAACTCTAGTCAAAAAGTCGGCAGACAACGTCTTTATCCTCACAACCATAGAGATCTCTGCTAAATAAAAAGGGAAAGTTGCATATGATCATCGCCCCCATTCGGGGGTTTAGTAAAGGGCTTAAGTTTAATTGATTGGATATAGTAGTTTAAGTTTAAGTTTTTAACTGTTTTATTGCATATAAAAAATTATCATACATTTAATAATAATAGGTTTAATTAAAAATTTATACATTAATCTTGCTCTCATATCAGCCGTCGATATTATTTTGCAATTCACCATAAGTACCATAAGCCACCGACAGGAGCTCTGTTACTCGCTAGGTCTGGCGGTTCTGCCAAGCGGACTTGGCGATCTTCGTCGGAAAAAGGGAGCCATTTGGAAAGTAGGTAGTTTGGTCTCCTTCTCTCTTTCTCCATGGCGCCTAGCAGAACGCACTGCAGAAGAGCGACTCTTGCGCTACGGACTATAGAAATTTATTTTCTACGCGCCGTGGTCTGAAGATAGCCATTCGGTGCAACTTTCTGCACTTCCGGTTGCCATCCCTGCTGAGTAGAAGAAAGAAAGAGAGAGAGAGATAGAGAGAATTTCCGCGATTGTCCGAAAGAGCGCGCTCGCGATAGAGGCCTGTCCAAAAGAGCAGTCAGCTTAAACGTTATCGCATTGTTTTCGATAATTTAATTAGTAAACGTACTTTCGACCGGGTATAAAGAAAAATAGTATACGCTACATGGGCAAAAAGTTGGAAGCCCTGTACTGCGCGATATAATGGGCTTCGCCTCGGGCATCATGTCGCGCAGTGCAGGAATTCCAGCGTTTCTGCCCTTGTAGCGTAATATACTATTTCCATGTTGTACGATTACAGGAGTAAAAAGGCTTAAATTAAGTTGAAATTTTGGGAAAAGATAGATGTTTTGCTTACTTCGGCTAAGCTCTTTTTGCAGCGTATGAAACAGCTTAGTTTGAAAGATATTAAAATTCAAATTTTTTGTCTCTTACCCTGTATACTGATCTATATAACTGAAATGTACTATTTTTGCTAAAACTTTATAACTCGTGTAATGACTGGCATACATCCATGGGTAGCAGAGTCACGTTTATTTGCTGACTTTTATTCAAAAACAATGATATGACAAACGTTCGTCTAGGACGAACAGTGCGGCTACTATACGCACGAGATGCTCGAGGGAGATTTAGATTTTTCTTACAATTAGAATTAGATTGTTTTTTATTGCAGTACATTATGCTGTACAATAAATAAGTAAAAGTACATAAGATAAAAGTAGTGAAAAAAAATAATAGCATATTGAGGTACTACAATTGTAGAGCATATGTATTGAATGAGTGAGTGTGTGAGATGAAACAATAGTGTATAGGCGAGTAAGAGTATGCGAGTGTGTGTATGTGAGCGAGGTGTTTACAGATTTTCAAGTTTAAAGAAGTGCTCTTAATCGAGTTTTTTTCGACGTTATATTATACGAATGTTAGATGGCAGATTGTTCCAGAGATATGAAGACGCTTATATGAAATGAGTTCCTAATCAGTGTCTATTTATTTATTAAAAATATTGAGGTTTCAATTTTTTCATGAGAATCATAAGATTTGATATTGTGTCGGGTTATGGACGGGAACAGCGCCAGTCCAACAGCTAGTCGTCGCGATTGCAGGGCACCCCGCCCCTCTAAGTGTCACCCTTCTCCTATTTTAAAGATTTTGATCAAATATTTCTGATCGCCATAGTCTTTTGCTAAGAAAATTGCTTCTTTATCAATAAAATAATTATGATTGAATATATTTTTTAAAAAGCATTAATATGCTGTATATTTAAACGATATTTTATCACTTGTGGGAAAAATATCACTTTCCGACCATTAATTTGAAAAATGATTTTGTAGAGTTTTTCAATATGTATTTCAGATTGATTTGAGGAAAATAATTTGATTATTTTTAATCGTCATTATTTAGTAATAAAAAGGAAAATGTATAGGTATAATGGAAAAATAGTCCAATATTCAGAAAAATCACAACCACATCGATTTAACGGAGAAAGGAATCGAAAATAAGGCTGGCGAACGTTTACGTAAATGGAATGCAAAAGTGCAACTGGAGGCTTTCGGTGCTCGGCCACGGCGTGGCTGCGAGTCAGCAGTGGAGATCGCGCGCGCGAACTCGATTACATCAGAGGTCGAAGAGGCTATAAGCCACAACGCTGGACTCAGCACACGTTCACACGCTCAATCAAGTGTAGAGGTATTGCGTTACCTTGGATGAGCCACTGCCGCTACGGCCGTCCGCCGCCGAGAGAAGCCCGGCCGGAGGAGACCCTGCAACAGTACTCGCTCGACCACGCAGCTGCGTGGAATCCGGCGAACGTTTCGTCGCTCACTGCCTCTTTCATATACAGCTTGCCGAGCGCCCAACCATTTTCGGAGCTGGCCCACTTTACCTGAGAAGACAACACCAGCCTCGCCATGCCCAACTGTCCCAAGTGCGACAAGCCCGTATATTTCGGTGAGTGCTGTACGCAGAGCTTTCGCGAATTTTTAAGCAAGTTCAGTTTTACCATGCATCATTTGTGTGAGTCTACTTTTCTTTGAAATGCTAGATTCTGCACGCCATGCTATCGGATGTTATATGGATTGTATTGTGCTGCAAGTATTATCAAGTTTTTATTTATTTTCATTCCTTGCTATTTTTACGTTGGAACGTGACTAAATGTTATTCAAATCATTATATGTGATTGGTATATCGTGTGTTGACTTTCCTTGAGAAATTCACTCCCCGAGACGGCATTAAAGGTGATGTGATTGATGACGAATATGATGCATGTCACTATCTTAAAAAAGATGCATAACTGAAAACATTTGTCATTCTGCGTATGGTTTTTCTGTGTTTTTTCCTTCAGAATGACGTGCCATTGTAGAAACGAAACAAATAACGCAGTTTTCAATTTTAGATGAAAACGTCGCGTTTTTGTTTAGATAATATATTAGAAAAGTGTCATGAATATCGTGAGAAAAGCAAATTATGCGATCTAAAATGTTTTGTAGTTTCATTTTATGAACAAATATAGTATTTAAGACTCTGTTTATTTATTTGCGTGAAATGGATGAAAATAAAATTGTGTCAGTGTGATTATTTTATGAACCCTCAATTATTATAATCACGTGAATTATATAATATTTGTTCTTCGTACCTAAATCCTGTATCGTGTAGATTGTAGGTGTTGGCTTGAGAAAATGGCAAATACCTATCCATACTCAGTATCAACAGTTTGGTCAGCACATGAACATCGAATTTCTGATGTGCGATGACGTCAGCAACCGTTCCATGATCTCATTCCCATTGACCTCGAAGTCAGTGCTTGGACAAATATTATATCACTTGTCCATTTCGCATCATTTTCTTCGTATTTTTATTATATACATTTTTATTTAAAGAAAAAAAAAACTATTAAAAGGAAGCTAAAGAAGCTTATGGAATGTGTCATCAAGTGTTTGCTCGACTATCGTTTTATTTAATCATAGTTTATCATGATGACATAAATGAAGATCAAGATAAAATATGAATAAGTAGAACCATGCGATTTTTTGTAAAACTCCTATCTATATACGTCTGGAAATATCAATATATAGGTTTAAACATTTTTAAAACTGGACACTGTACATTGCAATATTTATCCTTAGCGTATGCATTTATAAAATTATAAGATGTTGAATGTTGAATTAATACACGGGCGCAGTCGGTTTCGGCTTTGAGCTGGGACTGCAGGGTACACATGCGCACGCGCGTACACATATGTCTTACATTTGGTATTTGGCTGGGCAGGAAAATCTAAAAACATTCAATCGCATTGTAAAAAATATGTTACTCCACTGTCTTACTAGTTCATTGTCTTACTTAATTGATGTTCATCTTTTATTCTTTCTCTCTCTCTCTCTCTCTCTCTCTCTCTCTCTCTCTCTCTCTCTCTTTCTCTCACTATTTTCTTTACTTACTTTCTTTATTTTTATTTGTAAACAATGTTGAAACCAAATCGGATAAGAATGCTTGTTGGAGTAAAAATGTAAAATTTAACCGGTTTGAAACTTGTTTGAGGTGTTTATGTGAATGCGTGTAATACACCTACATATATTTTGATAATATGTACCAGAATATTTCAGGTGAATATCAATTCAAATTCGTATGTATGTATTTGTTATGCTAAAATTGTTGCTTTATGTATTATAGTTCTTATGTCTAGCAAAAACTTGTTTTTTTGTTTAATCTTTAATTTCAGCGACTAAAAAAATCTACAATTCTAGAAATCCCGTCACGTACTTATGATTACTAACTACTTTTAGTTCCGGTTAGTTAGGTCCGCCTACGGCGCCCTCGACTCCGACTCGTGCTGAACACCTCACCCACGCTTGACACCCCTTGTTTCACAATGTACTATTCTTATTGTTTCATTAATTTTGTGAGTAGAGTAAATACGATTTCAGTTAAAATATTTGTGAATGTGTTGGAACTCTGTAACTGGCCCTGTCACTAATGCAGTTCATGAATAAATGAATTTTGGCTCTTATGTTCTGTACTGCACAATCTTGCTCTGCATCAACTTCGTGCTCATCTCGGGGTTAAATTAGAAAATTCGGGTTTTAAAATATTATATGCTAACAGTATTATATAATGTAAAAACCATGAACAATTCATAAAGCACCTTTTGCTATATCAAACGCACTTTTTCTTCTTATATGGTGCGTACTGTTATTTTATAGTATCGCTAGTTTATCAAAAATGTATTGGTTGGCAATTCAACGAAACATCTCTTACTATGACTACTAAAATCTTATCCATATCAACATAAAACACGTTTAAATTTATACCTATGCGGTAAATTTGAGAAAGTAAGAAAAGAAAGTGTTTTAGAAGGACCTTAAAACAGTAGCATATTAAATTTCTTAGTAGGCAGTGTAGGCTAGATATCAGTTGCATCTCATATTTATGCAAATCCGCGGCCAAGAGAAAACACATTTGTGGTAGAAAATACGCCATAATGTCTATAGTCACAAAATTAATTCATAGTAACTTCTGCCCAATAGTTTTGCCCAGATTTGTAGTGCATTTCAGTATGTGCTGAAAATTCTGGCAAAGGTAGAGAGACGTTAATTTGAGGCTAATGCAGTCGTTTTTTCACTATCTGTACAAAGTTTTTATACGATACGCATGCGCTGCTTATCTTGACCGAATTTGGTAGAAATAGAATCCCAGTTACTTGGAAGTTGTGAGGTTACCAATCTAATAACTTGGTAGTATTTTTGTTAGTTTTTGTTACAAGATGTAACACTTTTTATCCTAGTTCTTTGTCAGTTCTTAGATCGAGTATTCTTAACTGTTTTCAACAAGTTGACTGCCGAAGATAAGTTGGTCAAGTAACACGACACAACTAGGATAAAAAGCGTTACGTCTTGTAACAAAAAATGGCAAAGAAAACTACTAAGTTCTTAGCTTTTTCACTTTTTCAAAATTTTTAAAACAAAAGCGGAAGAAAAGAACTACAATTTGAGCCCCGGCTGGACGAGATTGACCGCTGGGACCAAAAGTTATAAGGAATTTAAAAAATCGAAAAATTGGCGATTTTTTGCCATTTTTGTTACAAACGGAGAGGAGACAGAGTTGAAAGTGAGAAAGTAGACGACGGGACTCGAACTCGCGGACCCGAGAGCTAGAGGCCTGTGCTCTAACCACTGAGCTAACGTCTACGATGCATCCGAAGCGCATGCATCGCAGTACGACTCAGCTGCTCGACTCTTATCGCTGACTCGTCTCGCTGCTCGCGTTGCGTCTGTGACATTTTCAAAACACATTTTTGGATTGCGTCTCCAGACAAAAAGTAGACATTTTTCGGTATTCTGCCAGAAAGTAGTGTAGAAATCGTTCATTCCTAGCGTGCGTAAAAAAGTTCAAACTCAAACGGTGAAATAGTACATTACAATACGTGTGACTTAAATGGTTCTTTTTTACACGGCGTAGTTAGCGCACGAGCCTAGCGAGTGCGATAAACACGGCTCAAAAAAGGACTACTTTAGCCACAAGTAGGCGTTACTTAAAAGCGGATTTTAGCCACAATGTACTATAAAAAAATAATATTATGATTCCAAAACTACTTACTATTTTTTCAAATTATTAAATTTAGCTTTGAGATTTTTCTTTGCAACAAACGGTATATTTGAAGATTTTTGCGACAACATCCTGATAGTAAAGCTCCTTAGATTATAATAAAAAAATATTGTAATTTTAATTAATATTATCTAACAGATTCACACCTTCAAAGTGATAATGCCAGTGTTTTATCGATAGACTATAAGACAACTGGACGGCAAGTAAGCATTAAAAGAATAATTTTGAAAAGTATAACCATCTTATTATTTATATAAGATGAAAATCCGCTTTGTGTTTAAATGATTCTTCTATATACCTAGGAGGAATTTACTCAATTTTTTAATATTTATAATTTTGCTCATTTTTTTGCACAAGATGATTTGGATTAGTTTTAGAACATTCAGATTAGATGTGAGAGAATCATGAAACACAAAGCAGATTTTCACCTTGAAGTTATAGTGAGATTGATTCTTCTTGGAGTACGTAAGTAACGATTTTTGTCAGTGTGCTGATTTTTAACACTTGACATTTGAAAAACTGATTTCATTACATTCATTAGCGTATATATATATATATATTATAGCGTATATAAAATACAGTAAAACTTTTGTAAGATATAAACATTAGACGATTTCTTTAAGGATTGTATAACTTTTTAGAGGAGAAATCATAATTATAATACTAAGATACAGAATGTTGAGGATAGGTACAAAACTTATAGTTGCCAACATTTTACCTTGTAAAAGGTGTTTTTTTAACTGATTTCATAACTTCTAATTAGTTTCAAATAAACTTATAAAGAAATGTTTAAAGAAAAATTCAATTTGAATTACAGCATAGCATAGTTAAAAGTTTAGGTTTGATTTTTGCAGAATCTACTACACCTTCACTAAAATGTTTTAGATAATACTTTATGCACTCAACAAGTTTTAATAACTTTATTCGTAATAAGAGCAGTCGTTTGTGAGTTATTGATTTTTGAAAAACACTATTTTCGTTTTTTTCAATCATCCCATTGTTACAAACAATTCAGCTATAATGCATTTGGAAGAGAATAAAATTACCTACTTTTTCTTGTTTGGTGCTCGGGATAGACCATTTTGTTCGGCGGATAAAATGGAAAAGATGATTTTTTTTTAATTCATATCTCTGAAACTAAACATCATAACCTCGCGAAAAAAATCATGTCGAGATGGGTCACGTGTCAAACTATATCCCATTAAAATTTCAAGTGATTTGACTACTTATTTTTTCAGTAATAAATCGAAAACTGAAAAAATGAGTTTTTTGTGCCCCCATTACGGACGCAAAAAGGCCTTATTGCACTTGAGATTTCGGGAAAAGTAGATATTTTATGTGTTTTGGCTAAGTTCATTGCGCAGCTTTCGAACCCCTATAGTCCGTAAGATATCAAGGTTTTATTGCCCTTCCTAAGGAAGCTTTGTAATAGTAATTTTTGGAGTTTGTGTAAAAATATGTAGGAAATATGTTTTGCATTGTAAGTCGAAAAATAGTATTTTTAGAAAATGTCCGTATGGATGTGTGTGGTGTGTGTGTTCGTTCGTATCGCCTCTAGCTCAGCTTCTACTCAGTGGATTTCAATCCACCAAGTCTCATTTTCTTTGTTATTACGAATACTCAGCGGGATAACAGTCCGTTTTTACATTTTTTAGACACGTTTTTTTTATATCGATTTTTTAGTTTTGAGATTTCAGTTTTTTCTAATAAAGTTATTAGAAAAGTTAATGAAAGTAAATTGCTCAATATGTACCTGGAAGAGAATAAAATTACCTATTTTTTTACCGCAGAAAATTTATATTATCGTTCGTCGTTTTTTTATTACACACCATAAAGCGCAAATTTTTGAAATTGTTTTAACTCGAAAACCAAATTTTTAATCTTTCTAAAAAAATCATGATTATTGAAAGTTATTAGAACTATACTTCACTTTAATTTTAAGTCATTTCATGGGGTAGATCCTGAGAAAAACATCAACAACTGAAAAAAGTCGTTTTTCTACGTGACGCGATAACTGGAGTAAAAAGCCACTAATCAATTAAAAATTTTGGATTTAGTTAGTATTATATAGCATCTCGATCCCTTTCTTTGGGTTGTTTATGATACCAATTAGTTTCAAAAATATTAAGCTTTAAAATTTTGTTTCTAACCCTGTATACTTTGCATAATTGAAAACTGTATCGCTTATATCTCTAGCGTCCTCACCTGGGTTCATATTCTATAAGGAGTTAGTGAGAGTGA
>JAZHPH010000796.1:0-21681 GCA_037356405.1 Nasonia oneida | reverse complement strand
ATATATGAAAATCATCAAAATCGGTGAGTTCGGGTTGGGTACCTTTCTTGTTAGAAAAAGATCAATTAGATAATAGTGAACCAGATAAGCGTCGTGTAAAGCGGCTTGAAAGAATCCGGTGTCAGTTGTGTCCAGAATATGTTTTACGACGAAACGTTTGGTTTCATTATAAAAAATGACACGCTACTGACGCTGAAA
Organism: Nasonia oneida; assembly: GCA_037356405.1. NCBI lineage: Eukaryota > Metazoa > Arthropoda > Insecta > Hymenoptera > Pteromalidae > Nasonia > Nasonia oneida. Next base: position 21,483 of record JAZHPH010000796.1, on the reverse strand, counting down.
AAAATGCAAACACAAAAGCCATTTTAAATAATTTTAGGCTTGAAAATGAAGTCGTGCATGCATTCGCCGGTAAAGGGGTAAAAAAAGAGATTCTAGGACACTTACGAGTAACTGATACATTTGACATAATAAGATTTGATAAAATGATAATTTTGTTTTTGAATCATATTTGTGACCGATATGATATAGAGGAGCAGTTGATTCGAACCAATGCTCGCACTCTTGGTGAGTATGTAAAAACAATGCAATCATTAGATTCTTCCATTGATGATTTAGAATCGTGTATTTATTCTAAACAATGGGAAAATACTGTCATAGCAGTTCGTCAGATTGCTAAGTTTGATAACAAAACAAGATTGTTTGGATCGCCGTCAACAGCTCAACTGTTGGGCCTTATCATGAAAATAGTGATGAATGTTATTAAATCGTATCACAATCGACGCAATTCTCGGGCTGGCATTCGAAAGGTCCGATCATTTGAAGTTGAATTCCAAGCGCATTAGACCAATTCAATTGGCAGCAAAATCGTGTCAAGTCAAAATATTATTAAAAGGCATGATCTTGGCAAAACGATTCCTGCTATGTCTACGGTGGACCAAAATATTTTAGTAGAATTTTTGGGTTCCAGACGGCACGTTTTATTCATGCAAATTCAAAAAAATTTTTCTGTGTCCATATATCAGGAACTTATGAAATGCGAAATGATATATATTCAGACATATAATGCACGAAGGCCTTGCGAAATCGATCGGGCAACTATTGCGGATTATAATTGTAAAAAACATGCAAGTCCTGATAATGAGCATTCTAAAAAGCTTGATCCAAAAGAGCATAAACGACTAAAAAATTATGCATTCATGGAAACGAAAGGCAAGAAATTGCATGGGTTGGATGGTCGAATTTATTTAAAATAATTTTATCTTAAAATACTTGATTTTCTAATTAGTCATCGGCACAAGACTCTTATCAGTAAGCAAAATACTTATTTATTTGCGAAAGGTGAAAGCCATTTGGACGCACATCGTATAATGAAAGATTTATCTGACTTATGCCATTCCAAGTTTAATCATTTAGTAGCAGAATCTCTATAACAGCTACTGGAGTAAGAAAATATGCAGCAACAAAATACAAAAGCACAACGAATGGAAGTCATTCGGCATTTTTAATGAGACATTTGGCTCATACTCAAAAAACTCATGATGCTCATTATCGTGCAATTACAGCACAGGAGACAGCTATCGTAACAAATATTCTCGAATATATTATTCTATCAAAAGAGGATGAACTTAACCATAAAGATATCGATGGAGATATTTCCTTTAATTCAGAAAATGAGACTGAGAACAGTAATCTTGAAATTTCTCAAGAAAATGCATCTAATGTGAAAGGTACGAAACAATTTTAATATTTTTAATTAAAAATTGACTTTCATATACTTATTTTTTTTAATTTAGTAAAATTTTCATCCATTAATAAATAATTAACATTAATTTTTATGAAATATCTATGTAAAATCTTTTAAAGTTTCTAAATGTTAATCTAAAATAAGATTTTTGAATCTCGTTAAAACATTAACGCAGAGAAATAAGAGTTGTTAGTATTTTAGTCTTCCTCTTTTAAAAAATCTAATAATTGAAAGTACCGACTTAATTCGTGAGAAAATTTTATTTTTAATTAATAGTAATGTAATACTTTTTCAAAAAGTGAAATGTTGGTGGAGGAGAATTGGAAAAGTGAAAACTGTCAGGTAATATTCATTTGTAAGGTATACGCATGCGGGTAAATTATTTCAGAAAATAAAATATTTTCAATCGCAATTCTTAATTTTTACAACTGTTTAAATTCATTGATATCAATTAATTTATATATTTAGCATCCGAGCATAGCTAGACTTAGGTCACGCAGTGCTATAGAAAATTTAAACCAAATAAATTAAATATACGACTTCCAACTAGTTGTTTTATTTTATCCAATTATTTTGGAAAAAGACTAGCATCGCACGATCTGGACCTCGTCATCGGCTAATCTAGACACCGTCTTTGATAAGTATTTACAGCTTGACATCGAAAACTACGGAGCGCACCACCTGGACTTTGTCATCGCGTACCCTCGAGACCTAGACACGGAGCGCACCAGCTGGATCTCGCCATTAGTCACCTTAAATACCTAGACACCATATTCGAACAGTATTTACAGCTGAACATAAAAAACTACGTAGCTGACCACCTGGATCTCGTCATCGGCTAATCTAGACACCTAGACACCGTCTTCGAACAGTATTTAAAGCTAGACATCAAAAACTACGGAGCGCACCACCTGGATCTTGTCATTAGTCACCCTTGTGACTTAGACACCCTTCGTAACTAGTAATTACACCTAGATACCAAAAACAATGTATCGCACGACCTTGACATCGTCATTGGCTAATCTAGTCACCTAGCAACCGTCGGTGATCAGTGTTTGCAGCTGGGAAGCAAAAACTACGTAGCTGACCACCTGGATCTTGTCATTAACCACCCTCGTTACCTAGACACCGTCCGTGACTAGTAATTACACCAAGATACCAAAAACTACAGAGCGCACTACCTGGACTTCGTCATCGACTACCCTAGACAACGTTTTCAAACTATATTTACAGTAAGACATCAAAAACTACGAAGCGCACCACCAGGATCTCGTCATTGGTCACCTTAAACCCCTAGATGCCATCATTAAACAGTATTTTCAGCTAGACATCCAAAACTACGAAGCTTGATCTTGTCATTGGTCATTATAAACACTTAGACATTCTCCGGGACTAGTAATTACACCTATATACCAAAAATTAAATGGGGAAGGGGGGTCTTTGGGGGGTCTATAACTAATGCTTTACACGTTAAAACAAAATTGGAAGAGACATATTTTTATAGTTTAGGATACGCCCTTCCCTTGATAAACTCGAAATATCTCTAAAGTTATTAGCTATGATAAAATTCAGTTGAATAAGAAAAAGGTTGTTTTTTCCATACCGATTTTTTCTTCAAATTGAATTTCAAAGGGGTTTCCCGTCTGCAATGAATCTGGTTCCTCACTTACCCGTATGATTAAGGTCTAAACTTTAAGAACAGATGGTTTGGATATAGCCTTTTCGCCTTAGTGTTTTTAAAATGGCACCGAAAAAAATCACCAAGAGTAAACAGATATTTAAATAGATCAGTGTGAGACCTTAACGAATCTCGGTCATATGCCACTACCGAACTCTCAGACTCCCAACGTTCGTTTACACTAGCGACGTCGGCGTCGCAGGTCGATTTTCATCCATAACACTCGCCTCTTAGTCAAAACAGAAGATTTTGCTGCGACCCCACTCTACTTTTAGCGCTCCGAGCCGACCGTCGACGTTGTGAGTCTGAGACTGCTAGTTCGGTAGTCGCATATGAGCGAGATTCGTTGAGGTCTCACACCACAAGCTCGGGACACCAGCAAATCAATATTGGAAGAAATGCACCTCACTACCTCCGGAGGTCTCAGGAGCAAAAAAATTGGTAGTCTCTGACTTCCAGATTTCTCTCTGTGTTTCAAGTCTTACGCATTAAATTATTCTCATTGAAACGTTTTCTAAACCTGCTAACAATTGTAAATTATAACCGATTAAAATAATTAAAAATTATTAAATCGAAGTACAATTGCTGATTAAAATAGATTAATTAACCGATTTTAATCGCCAATTGTGCTCCATTTTAATCTTTCCAGTAGTTTTAATCGGTCATAATCTCGAACTGTTAGCAGGGAATGTACGATCATCTGCTTGCGATCACTGGTAATTAAATGACAACCTCTTTAATGTTTCTCTGGCTTGTGTAAGGTTAGCATTCAAGCGTAGCGAGACTTAGATCATGCTATAGAAAATTTAAGACAAATAAATTGAATACATGACTTATAACTAGTTGTTTGTTAATGTATTTTATTATTTTGGAAAAAAGACTACGTAGCGCACCACCTAGACCTTGTCATCGGCTAATCAAGACACCTAGACACCGTCTTCGAACAGTATATACAGCTAGACATAAAAAACTACGGAGTGCACTACCTGGATCTCGTCAGTGGTCACCTCGTGACCTAGACACCGTCCGTGACTAGTAATTACACCTAGATACCAAAAACAACGTAACGCACCACCTGGATCTCGCCATTGCTCACCTTAAACATCTCGACACCATTTTTTAACAGTTTTTACAGCTGGACATAAATAATTCCGTAGTTCACCACCTGGACATCGTCATCGGCTACCCTCGAAACCTAGACACCGTTTTCGAACAGTAATTGCAGCTAGAGATAAAAAATTACGTAGCGCATTACCTGGATCTCGTCATTGGTCCTTAAACACCTAGATGCCATCATTAAACAGTATTTACAGCTAGACATCCAAAACTACGAAGCTTGATCTTGTCAGTGGTCATTATAAATACTTAGATTAAAAATAAAGTAAAAAGAAAGAATAGAATCTACTTGAAAAATTTAAACCAAATAAACTGAATGTACGACTTATAACTTTAGTTGATTTTTACTTTTTCCAATAGTTTTAAAACTATGAATTAAGTCACTTTTAATGGTCTAATGGGTGCATCGCAAGCTATGATTGTTAAATATATAGAAAAATTGATATTAATGAATTTGAACTGTTGTAAAAACTAATAATTACAGTTGAAAATATTTTATTTTTTGAAATAATGTACCTACATGTATATTCCTAACAAATGAATATTACTCAGTAAAAATGAATATTAACAGTTATATTTTATAGATTCCACAACTTTTGTAAATAAACTTTTCACCTTTGGAGAAGGTTCTTTTATTGAAGATAATTATATTAAGTGTAGTTTATATGAATAAAAAAATACAGGAGAAAATAAATAAAATTACCAAGAAAACTAGAATTTAGATCGAAATAGACTTAAAATATTTCTTCTGCATTTTAAGCTATTTTATACTTCGAGTTGGTTTTTATTACAACTCCCCTTTTATATTTTTATCATATTACTCAATATCTTAAATTTAAATGTTGATATAATTCAATTTTTATAGTTTAGAAAATTATTATTTACTTTCATATTTATCATTAATTATATTTGTTTCTAACTAACTCAAAAGTAAAATGGAACTCGAGAGAAGTAGCAGATTTTGAGCTTGCATTTGCTGAAGAAATAAATTACAAACGATTCAGTAATGGAACAATTTAGCATTTTAAAATCAAGAGGAGAAAATAAAATTAGATCTAGATTCCAATACTTAAAAAAATCTTGGAATCCTTGGTGTGGAATTTTTTTACATTGCTATATTTTAAATATTTATTTAAGTAGAAAGAGAGTATTGTGTACAACTTTAACTATATTTAAAAAGTCTTTAGTCAGTTGCAAAGAAATGTAAAGTATACCGTACTATATTCTGTAATCAAAAATACTAATATAATTTCAGTTAAAAATAGTTAACTAAACAAACAAAGATCTGTGATCATACAGAAACCAATCTCTTGTAAAAACTACAAGAATTAATAAGTATAAGGAAAGTATTTTTTAATACTTTAACAAGATTTATAAACTCTTCAGTCATTTCCAAAGATTATTGAATTAATATAGGGTTCTATATTGTGTTTAGTCTATAATCAAAAAGAATAGTATAATTTTTATTATTTATTAGTTTGAACTACGTACTTATAGTTTATAGTTTGAAAAGCTTAAGTTTCTTTTTAAGGAACTTAAAACAGATTTCGTTATAATTCAACTAGGTTAAAAACTGTTATTCAATGAACATGTTCTAAATTCTTGAATTTTGTTTAATAAAGGAAAATCAGAGATTATCTCGTAAGCGTTTTTTTTACAACTATGATGTTGCGCTTTTTATAACCTATTCGGTGACGCTAACAATCATATACACTTGTTTTTAACTCGATTTTCGAACCGCGGACTCTTACATCTACAGAAGGGGACAACGTGTAGGTATGGGAACAGGTACGCCTGGTGTGGCAAAGGTCCAGAAATAAAGCTTGGTCACACACTGTTTATACTGGATAACAATAATTCGTATATTCTGCAACCCCCATTACGGAACAGACTTGGTCCGTATACAAGTTTACCTGTAATAATATACCGAGAAATCAATCGCGTGATGTTACTTGCTGCTAAACGGAGTCATAAAATAACAATTGTCATAATTGATACTGAAATGATTTAAGTGACAACGAGCTTCGAATAATAATATAACAAGATCAACTGTTCTGCCGTGACTCTACAACCCGTATTCGAATCGCCTAAATATGGCGTCGTCGTCGCTTTCAAAGGACACGGCGTCCATCAAGATGGCGTCTAACCGTTAGATCTGTTCTCTGGCTTCACTGGTAATGCCTTTATCGCCGTCGTCTTACTGCCATTTTAATTAATGTTAACATATTATTAATCAGATTTCCCATAATGTCTTCCCTCAAAGCCTTCAGTGTCGTTATTACACGGTCTACAGTGAACGATAGTGTTAGATGTCTCTTGATAAAATCATGATTATCGAGGTTCGTAAGTCACATACTGTGGATTTTAACAGTTGAGTTGTAGCGAAACTCATTAAAAACCACAAATGTCCTTATTATCCGGCCATTTGAATTGAGTCTCTATGCTTAAAGCTTAACATGTCGCGTTTATCTGTTTAATAATCAAATTTATTATTCTTGAGCATGGATGGTGAGTAAGTCTCATACTGTCGTTGTTATCCGGTTCAATATAGGAAAATACCTTAAAGCGACAAATGCCGTCATTATCCGGATATTTCAACCTTATATAAGTAGAGTTTAGAACATAAGTTAAGGTGAGATTTAGCCCCGTCTCGCCCCCTTCGCCCCCCTCACATCTTCAGCTGCTCCTCAGCCCCCCTCAAAATAACGTTAAAAAGTTTTAAAAACGCATTATTTCTCTTGAAGCCCTCTTCACTACCCCGCTCCCCCCCTCTGTCCCTCCCTCAGTCATACTTCATTCAACAGTTTTAGTAATAATATTAATTATTATATTAAAAGTTCAATTTTTTTCACGCTACCCATGAGGTAAATAGAAGAGAGCTTTTTTTTCTATAATGCCAAAAATTGTAATGTTTTAGAATTAGAAATTAATATAGAATCTTATAGTAATTTTAATAAGCAATGATGTATTTTATTCGTGTATTTTCAATACTTTATTCTGTAACAAGCGGTCGCAAATTCACATTGCGCGCGCTCGTTTAGTCGCGGAGACCAAACTACAGTATCCCGGTAAATCTATCGTGTCGACGAGCATCATCCGAGCAATTAACTCCCATGGCTGGTACCTTCGATCTCAGCTTGACGTCCAGAAGCAGCTACCCAGGAGCCTTCCGAGGAGTGAAGCAGCTTGTCTAGGAGGGACACCTCCTCGCCATGAACAACCGGGTTCTTTCGTTTGACCTTGGTCACCAGAGATCGTGCTCGACGTGTGCTTCGCATCTCCGTATATCTCATGAAGTTCTTCACGCGACTATAAAGACGCCGAAGCCGAGATTCGTACTAACGAATCCTTGGCTCGTCTCCCGAACACTGTCCTCTCACTGATCAATATATGCAACTTTTCTATTCACAAGTTGCGCTTTTTGCTGTCATGAACCCCGTTCTTCCTATCCTATCTCCTGTTCGAGGACTCGACAGGTTTAGACTGGGATATAGCCGCGGCATCATTGTCGCCGTTGGAAGCCAAGAAACTCTGTGCGCGGAGAAAGCGCGGCGAGCTTCACTCGCTGTGCATTTTGTATACGCGAGTGACTTGGCTGTATTGCACGGAGTCGTCATTGCACCGACGGCTAACACCTGTGGGCGACTTTAGCGTCATCGAGGGGTTGCCGTGGCTATCTAGTATTTTAACAGATAGAGAAACAGCTCGGTGACTCCGCGGCATCTTCGTGGCCGCCGCGTATAAGGACAGTTGCCCCGTTACAAACTGGCTAACATAGCTGACCCGTTACATAAAGTCGTGTAGCGAAAAGGCAGAATTAGCTCGTTTCGCGGAAGAACGAAATTTAACCCTAGCGCAAATGACCGAAGCAGAGAGGATAGCAGTTCTGCTATTCGTCTTAACAGGCGTAGCCGCAGAATAATGCGAGAACAACAAAGATGAGTGGCAAGGCTGGGAAGAGTTCTATACGGCTGCAACAAGATTGTACGGCACAAACAGGCAATTCCAACAACTGACGCAGAGAGAAGATATCAAGGCGCGCACGAGCCCGTGCACGATTGTGTGACATGCCTGGAAAATAAAGCCACAACCAAGCCTGAAAAAACAACAAGACATAAAAATCTGATGCCAGAACTTGACCCCTCGTATAAACTGCCATGACTGGGATAGTATCCAAAGAAGCCGAAACCGTACTGGCGAGCGGGCGAAGTAACGCAAACATCCTGGCGCCGCAGCTGCAAAGTGGTATAGACAATTACCGGAAAATTACGCAACGTTGGTCGAGCCTTTGACTTGGCTGACAAAGAAAGATCAGCCGTTCGTTTGGGTCAATAAACAGCAATCAGCATTCCAAACGATAAAAGCTCTTATCGCCTTGGCTCCAGTACTGCATTGCCCGTGCTTCGATTAGCAGTTTGTTATACAAACCGATGCAAGTGATGCAGCGTTGCGTTTACGCAGTGCATAGACGGACAAGACTGAGTACTCGAATTCGCCAGCAGAGTACTCACCCCCACAGAAAGGATTTACACGGTCAGCGAACGAGAATGCTTGTCCGTACTTTTCGCCATACGTAAGTTTCACCAGTACATCGAAGGTTATAAATTCATAGTCATAACAGATCACAGCAGCCTAAAGTGGCTATGCAATCTCTGTCAGCTGAGCAGAGTAGAACAACGCGCGCCACTAGGTTCCATGGAAAAACATGTGGTGCAAAGGCCTTGGCAATGGGTAGCCGGAGATATCATGGGCCCCTTGCCGAAGTCTGCTAAAGGCTACGAGTACACACTTATCTTTCAGGGTTTGTTTACTTGATGGATAGAGTGCGTGCCACTTTGTAAAGCCAACGGCAAAGCAATACTTCCCGCACTTAAATAGAGAGTGATTTCGAGATTTTGTGCACCCGAGGTGTTTCACTCGGATAATGGTACCAAATAATGGTACTTGGCAGAGCAAGGAATTCACCACTCGTACTTGCTGCCATATCACCCACAGGTAAATCCAGTGGAGCGAATAAACCGCACTGTCAAGAAAGAAATTTCCACGTTTACTCAACATAATCATCGAACATGGGACGAATACCTCAACGAGATAGCGTTCTTCCTCAACACCGCAGTGCATGAATCTACGGAGGCTTTGCCCGCGATGATGAATTTCAGCAGGCAGCCGAATATGCCAGGATCATTTAGAGGAAAAGAAGATCAAGAGGCTGCACAGTAGGAGGCTGTGGGAGCGTGGCAAAACCACCTCGCCAAGCTGCCAGCTCTGCACGAGCGTGCAAAGGCCCTGTCCGGCGAGTCACAAGATCGCCAGGCGGCTTTTTTCGATGCTTGCCGACTAGCGCCAACTTTCAAGGTTAGCGACGTCGCCAATAGGAGACACGTATTGTCTGCGGCGAAAGGCATCACGGCAAAATTAGCTTTTCCATACATAGACCCATATAGGATAACGAGAGAGAGAGTGAGGGAGAGAGAGCCGCGTACGTGCGTGTATGCGTGTGTCGCCTAGTATGAGAGCCAGAGAGAGAGAGTGGGCCAAAGCTCGCGCTCTTTATGCTAGCGCGTTCCACGCTGCCGCGACAATTAGCTTTCGACCACCGATCCGAATAGTCGAATTCTCAAACCGTTTAGCTTTGTCAACCGCGTGCGTGCGTATCCTGGAGGATTGTTGCTGATTCAAAGGCATGCCCCTGGTATATCGCTGGGTGGAACAACTCCTTTCGCAAGTCCGTTCATCGTACCGGCAACGAGCAGTGTAGCCGATTGCAGCTCGTCTTCCCGCGGCACCCTGTCACACACTTAAGGCCACGAGGCATCTTTCTCGCTGCCCAGCTTAGGCCGCGGACACCCCTTTGCACCACTTCAGTCGAGGCCACGAGGCATCCATTGCGAGTCTGCACGAGTGCGAATGTAAGTACCTTCTTGGTCGCTATTCTCTCTCTCTCTCTCTCTCTCTCTGCATTATTGGCCCTCCTTCGTCTCTCTCTTGCCTCGCGCCTTTGTACACTGCTTTTGCGTTACATTAAGCTAACTTGATTTAATTCGCTATTATTATTTCGTCCCTGACTCAATCTTTTTCTACACTTCTATCATATTTGTCTCTCACGACTAAGCTGCGTAGCACACAACTCACGACGTCTCCGAGGGCTCACGTATTCGAGGACGAGCACGTGTCATGCGCTACGGGCCATGCTTCGTACAGCCTACAAGAGGCCTGCAACAAGCTGCTGTAATTTCCTCTCGCAACACCGTCGATGGATGGATTTCCAATCAACGACTATACACGGGAATAAATAACCCCGTTATAATACATATGTATCGTACCCGGAGAATTTATCTAAAACAGTTTAACCAGTTACCATTTGTCATAATTTATTCTATATAATATTAAAATTCTTTATTTTGGAAAACGATGTTTTCTGTAAAAATCCCTATATTTTGTGAAAATATTTAACAAAAATTAGTTTTCCAAGATCACTTGTAATCTTTGCAAATAAAAACCTAGATTCATCTCGGAAATTGTAATTACTGAATAATTTATTTTTGCAAACATCAACAATAAACATTCGAAACGTAGCGTACGAACGTACAAACATACTTATCTCTATATATTAAAAACAGAAAAATATAATTTTTTTATACACTAATAGTACGAGTTTAGATGTATAAAAATGCTGAATGAAAATTGCCGGATGTGGTCCAGATCAAATGATGCTGAGAATAATCATGATAAGGACTATTTAAACGATATGATATACACACGGTTTTATTTTTTGTACATTTAGGGTTATATCCGATGCTCTTTCTTGTAGACGAGTTCGGATCGACCTGGGAGTCATCCTGACACCTGGACATCGTCTACAGGAATTTAAAAGTATTTTTTGGTACACTTTATGTTTAAGTGACGCTCTTTTCTTTAGATGATGTTGCGTTTACCCAGAGGTCATCCTAGCACCTGGACATCGTCTACAAAACTTAACTTAATTTTTATCGGTACATTTGATATATAAATACGATGCTTTATCTCAAGTATGATGTACTGTCGATCAGGGAAACAACCTGGCACCTGGATATCGTATACTAAAGATTCGATTTTTTTTCGACACATTTTATTAACATACAATGCTCTACCTTGTAGACAATGTCGCGTCAACCCAGGAGTCATCCTGTCACCTGGACATTGTCTGCAAGAATTCGAAAGTAGTTTTTGGTATAATTAATAATAAAAAAATGACCATAACTCAGCTAAACAATCAATATTGTATATTTAAATTTTATAATCCCATAACTCAGCCAAACAATTATTATTTATAATAAGGCCTTCTATGTGTATACTTAGAACTGATAATGGCAATGACTAACTCAAAAATTATTTTTTTTTTATTATTCTTTGCGTTTATTTTTATAATATTTTAAAGATTGATCATAATATATACTTTTGTATATTCACTGTATTACGGAGTATTAACAAATCAAACTAGCAAAAAACGCTTGCTTCGCTCGCGATTTATAAATTAATTGTAATGATATTTAATTATTTGCCGTGTCATTATTAAGTATACTGTTAAATATTAGATGTACAATCGATGGTAGGTAATTCTTGTGGAACGTTTTTGAAATGCTCCAATCAGATTGACAAATTGATAAATTCTAACGAATCGATTTTAAAAACGTTCCACGAGAATTAATTACCGTCGAGTATAAATAAATATATTCAATACAGCTAACATTCTATAAAAGTAGTTATAGCTACTAGTACACATGACCGGTTTTAAAATTAAATTTTGAATATTAAAAAATGTTTTCAAACTCTTTGTGAATATTTGATGACAGTATTAATTATATTGACAAAATTTAACAATAAAATAATTTTTAAAATGTTTTTTGGTAGGAATGTATATTTTTATCATATGTGCTTGTCTATACCATTAAATAGTTCTTTATACATAAAATACAATCAAGTTTTGTGGAATAAATGCAAAAAAATCCGGTTTGACGGACGGACATTTTTTAAGTTCATTTACTGCTAAAAACTAATTGAAATTTGATTTTTTTTTCGGTAACCTGAATGATTTAAGTTCAAAGAACATTTCAACCGTAAAATAGATTTAATTTTTTTTTACGAAATTTAGAGGCTTTTTACAAAATCGACTAAATATAAAATTTTAATATAGTGTAGAAGATATAATTTATCATGTGAAAAATTGAATTAATTTCAAAAGAATTCCGAATATACTTTGTTTTTTCTAATATATTTTAGTATTAGTGTTCTCTTCTACTATCTCTTTTCTTCTATCTATCTCTTCTTGCCTCTTCCTCGAGGGTACTTCTTGTCTGGATGGGTACACGCAAACCTGCCCTTGGTATCTCGATGATCACACATATTTTTAAAATCACTGAACTTTACATTTTTTTAAAAAACTTCACTGTTCTGCTTTTAGACAAACACTTCACTTTTTTTCTTTTTGGGGTTATAAGCTATAAGCTATAATCCCAAAAAGTCTAAAAGCACTACTTAGATTAATTTAAAAACAGTTTTTAAAAATATTAGCTTTTTTTATGTATTAAGACATTAGCTGTGTTTACTCAGTGTAAAACATCCCAGGACTATATCAAGTGTGTTTTGAAATATTTGCTGTCTGCTAGCAGAACAGCAGAACGGTCTAGCGTTGGATACCAGATGTGCAGAAACGCACCCGATGGCTAACTTCAGTGCGCGCTGAGTTTATCGAGTAAAATTTCATGCCGCGAAATTGCTCGACGGGTGCAACCGATTATGCAACTCCCAAAATCGAAAAATTCCTAGACGATTGTTCGTCTGCTGCGGACTGCTGCTAGCTGCTCCCAATTATTGAGTGCTGAGTTTTATTATTAAGTAAGTAACAGTACTTGATCTAATTAATTCGATTTCAATTGTTTGTCCTAAAAAGAAAGTTGTGTAAAGAATTAGAATTTGTGTACATTTCTTGAGATGATTTCGTTGAGGTAAGTAGTATTGAAATGTCAGGTTAGAGTTGTTGCTAATGTTCACAATAATATTATATGAAAAGTAATTGTAGTTGTAGTCATAATTCTCATAATTACTGGTATCAATAGCACTGATATCGTTTTTAATTTCAGTCTCGGAGCCAAATCTTTCTCTAAGTAGCCAACTGTATTTGTCGTCTATGTTTTTCTTTTTTGGATGATTCGTTTCCTGCAGTCACTTGAATTCCCTCGTGCTTGAGCTCTGTGAGTCTGGTACTTAAGACTCATTGGAAAAGATGTCCATGACGAATAAACTCCTGGCAGGTATCGTATAATATATTTGCACTATTGTCAAAGATGTGAAAGCAAAGTATTTTTCACTGAATAAGCTGATATTAATGTACATGATATACATTTTAGGAAGATGTGTGACACCGTTGCTTCATCAGAAGTAGAAATATGTGCAAGGAAAGATTGCAGTTCTGAGAAAGTGTTGCTGTTCAGTCTGTCAGCTTAGAAAAATACTGTGCACGATTTGGGTATGACGTCTAACAGTTTTGCTGTTCACGGTGGTTCAGTCAAGTTTAAAAAAGGACTGATGAAGTGAATTCAATTGTGTCACCAGTTTATGAAAAGCTATATGATGCACATAATGTATATTCCATTATTGGAGTTGTAATTTGATTTTATATACCATAAGGACTAGATTTGGCTTATAACATGACGATAAAAAATCATCCTCTATATGATTCAATCAAATTATTTGGAACTTGCGAAAGAAACTCTTGTCCTTACAGGCATTGCATAATATCAAAGGTGGATACTCCAACATTGAACGTGACTATGTAAGTTTATGTGTCAATGAATGTTAAATTTTTTTCTGATTCGTTTTATATTGATTATAATTTTATTTGCAGATGAGACGAGCTAAAGTTGGAAATTACTCATGTACATCATGCCTCACACGAATGAAATTACAGGAAAAAAAACCTGAAAAGGATTACGCAAGAGTACAAGTAGAAAGTATTGTTGAGAAAGATATTTAAAACAGATAAACCAAAGAAAGTACCAGTTCAATGTTGAATGATGGACAAATATTTCCACAAGTTTATGTAAGATTACCTATAAATTTATATAAATATAGCAATTTAATATACGTGTTTAAAATTTAATCTCGTTATTATTTGATATTTAAAATAAGGTCCATTTCTCTTTAATTATAACACTAATATTATGAATTTTTTCAATTGACACAAGAACTACTTAAATATAAATGTACAGTCTTGATATCTTCTTAACTGGTATTGCATCATTTGATCGTGAATATGAGTGGACTAATCTTGCTACTAACGTAACCAAGCAATGGGAAAATAAAAACTGCAATAATGAGCAAGTCCAACAACAATCGTATCCTTTTGCACACTCAATGCTTAGGCAGCGTAGAAACTTAACAGCCGGGAGCGTCTTCCCACGATGGCTCGTCTATCGAGGGTTGCGAGTCTGCTGATGGCGGCAGTAGTAGCCGCAACAGCGGCGTTCACCCTTTGTCTAAACCGAGAGAATAAGTAGTTTGAAACATCCTTTGATCCGGCTCCTTCGCAGCCTAGTTCTTAGCAACAGCAAAGAGCTATCAGAAGAACTCGCCACACTTCAATTATCATGGGACCGCCGTTGAAAGATCGAGCGCCACCGGTACGCAGTGATTTTATTCCATCAAATAGGAGAGTGAGGGAGCAGCTGTAAGCACAACACCAACATCAAATGTTACCGCCACCGCCACCTCAGCCAATGTCCCAGCAGCATCAGCAAACACAGGTGAAGGAAATCCAACAACAAATTCAGGTTTAACGACCATCGATACCCCAAATTTGCTTCGTCGAAAACCGCGTACTTGAGATCCCTGCGGAGTCTAAACCTTTACGGGGTTAGTGAGATGCCATAAATATTTTGAGTCTGTATTCATAAGCAAATTTTAATATTAATTTTTTTCTAACTAATATTCTCTTTGCCAGGATCTCAAGGAAATGGTAACGAAACCATAATTCCGTTAAATTCACCTACAAATCACACGGTTATCTAACCAGACAAATATCAGCCATATAGGCAAGTGACGAAGCCTTTTGAAATGTCGGACTTTTACAAGTATATTCAACGAAGTTACGTAAAAGTGTGAAAGTCAACGCCATGAGTGATCAGCAGCAACAACAGCAATTACGACAGCCTCCTGCCAACCTAAATACTCAAAACGATCAAAACCAGTCAAACAACTCGATCCAAAGAATGCCTCAACCAGTGCAACGAAATACTTGTCCGCCTTATACCTTGAGATAATAGCTATCCTTGTCTTCATAGATTAAATGAGTAATTTTAATAGAACGAGTGACTATCAATTACTGTGAAAATGCTATTTTTATATCTGAATAATATATTTAATATTTTATTCAAGCGAAATACGAGCTATTATATTTTAAGCTAAGAATATAGGAAAACAGTGTAAATTTACATTTAGTAAATAGAAGTTCGCTTTATACGTATAAGGCTGAGTTATTCTAAGAAAGCCACTTTTGTAAAATGATTAATCAGTCACCTGACGAAATAAAGAAGCGAACGATATACTCTTATGACCATTTTTCATATGTTTTTAACCAACACATCACTGCCACAATTATATAGATAGCATTAGAGAATTGACTGAATGAAAATGTGGCCTTAACTTTAATCGATATATTAACAGAATATTCTACGGTGACTTTACGATTTTAGGTACCTTGATAGAATATTAAAATGTATATTATACAATCTTTTATTTCGCGTACGCTATACTGAAAAATAGTTTTTCGGAAAATGTTTCGCGGATGCTACAGAACTTTTCGCGTGCGCGAGAAAACTTGCAAAACAAACTGCGAGGAAGAGAAAGAGAGAGAGATATCCGACACGCCCCCACAGCCCTTTACCCGACGGATCGCGCGACTTATGTATCATTGTTTTCGAGGAGAGGTAAGTATCAATGAGGGATGTGTGCCAGCTGAGTCTTTTATCAGTGCGGCTTGACTTGAGAAAAACTACATTCGGAACATTTTAATTCAAAATCTTCGATATCTGCTTCAACTTTTTTTCATCGGCCAATCGGTGATCGTAACCTGCGAATCCGCGATTTGAATCGTCCTTAGGTATTTGTTAGGAGTAACAGCGCTCTTTTGTCTATGTATCATTTGTCAACTACACGTCCCAATGACAACAACGTTTTCACGGTATTTCTCGCAAAAGTTATAGATAATTAGCAAAGAAAATTATAAGGAGATGCGATTTTAACAAGTAAGATTTATAAGATCTGCGCCGTGTTATAAGAAGGACGATTGGCAACGGAAGATTTTTCTGCATTACGATTGGAAATCGCGAGGAAAATCGGTAGTGAAAGCGTCAAGAGATACAGCTATTAGTTGGGGAAGGTAAAACAGCTCTATTGTAATATCAAATAATACATTATTTCAATACTGTTGTTAACTTTGTGCTAGTCATGGTAATATATACGATCGCCCGAGCTTGTTTACAGTTCAACGCGTTTATTTCTAAGAAATATATTTATCCGAGTGCTAAATTTTTTATTTGCAAATATGGATCGATCTGTTTTTTGCGCTTGCCCACGACATACATTTGTAATGCATTTGATTTATTTGGTGTATATATGTATATATACGGCGTTTAATATCATACTATATTTTTTCGCAGTTTTTTGCTTCGAAATGTATATATGGGACGATTCACGTCAACCGGACCATCAGTGCACCCAGAATTTGGATTAACCTAACAAGACGTTTGAGGTCTTAAAATGATCGTCTGGTCAAGGGCTTTTGAAAAAGTTCTGGCCTTTTCAAAAATCCAATGTGGCGCATAAAATATGGAGCCTGAAACTCACGTTTTCATAGCACATTCAACAAAAACAATAGTAAAAATGTTCTAATTTGTGAAATATCCCACCAAAAAGCATGTACAACTCATGATAGGACATATTATTGACAATGCTGACGGAATTCCAAAATCAAAAATGGCGGAATCAAAATGGTGGACATTATACTTCCACCAAACCCATTTTACCGCAACAAATGAATTTTGATCAGTTTAAAGTATCGATATGGGGGTTTTCAGGGTCACTGAATCTTATTTTAACCTCGACATTTCAAAATTCGAAATGGTGGATCCAAAATGGCGGACATTATACCACCACAAAACCAATTTTACCGCAACAAATGATTTTAGATCACTTTAAATTATCGATATGGGGGTTTTCAGGTCATTGAATCTTAGCTTGACCTCGAAATTTCAAAATTTAAAATGGTGGATCCCAAATGGCGGACATTATACCGCCACTAAACCAATTTTACCGCAACAAATGATTTTAGATCAATTTAAAGTATCGATATGGGGGTTTGTGAGGTAAATGGTTATAAATGTATTATCGGAATTAGTATTTGTGCACATGAATCTTATATTTTTCCGGTCTATTAGATTTAGAATTATCTGTCTGCGGTTTTTGCGCTTACATTTTTCTATTGTTCTGTGTATATGTATATGCCTGCGTGGATGAAAAAAATATATAATTTAGCCAAATGGATCAATCTTTAATGACATTTTGTGCACTCTTATCAATTCTGGTTCCTCGTTCGTGGAGTTTTTACTGGTGATAAATGGCTTTCGCCGATATCCTAAATTACTCTGTTCCTAGGTTCATTGGCATTTGAGTAATGTATGACTTTCAACGTTTCATTATTTTCTGGGATAAATCCATGCCCCATTTGTATGTTTGTGACAGGTGGACAGTTTTTAAATCTCTTTGTTAGGAATTGACGAGTTTGTTCGTGATCTTTTTTGGTGTATAAGAAAAATTTTATATTGAATGATCGCCCATTAGCCCATGAATATAGAGCTTTAACATCTAGAATTGCTTTATTATTTGCAGCTCGTAAGCTCGCTCTTGTAGCTTCTCTTTTTACTATCGCTGCAACTCCATCGCAACTACCTTTTCCGTGTGCTGTTGCAAAATAGTGCCATTCAGCATCAACGCCAAAATCTCTCTTATGACTCATTAAACTACTCATTTGATAACGATTTTTAAAATGCTGTTTAGCACCATCAGTAGCATATATTACCTTTTTTACTGTGGGGCAAACCTTGCGAATTTCAGGTATAAGCTTTTGCTGCATTATGTATACTGCAGTGGCATCATGAGTAGTACAGTCGGACATAGATACTGTACTGAAATGCTTTAGCTTGCCTTCAGATTTATAATAAACAACAGCAGGAAAAATCGTACTTTGATCATTATTAAAATGAAATGCCTGTGCAGCATCTTGGGCTGTAAAAGCATAGTTCTCAGCAAAATCCAATTGAGCAAGAACCTCTTCATCTGTAAGATTATTTTTCTTCCCGGAAATAAACTTTGATTGTTCCTTAGCGATGAAGTGATGAGATATCAACTTTTCTAGGCTAGAACATAAAGTTTCAATAAATTCTTGCGATGTTAGGCATTGTTTTTATCAAAGTGTATCTATCGGTTGATTGCCACGTGCTGAAGATGACTTGATCAATATTGTGCTCATCCATAATGTTCTCAACGTAATTAGAAAACTTTTGAATGTCCGGACAAAATTTGCATTCATTCAAATAACAACTTGGTTTGGGATCCTCACATAGAACGAAATTCAAACAATCTTTATAATTCTTCAGAATATTGTTTGAGATTTTTTCTATATTTACTGCATCAATCATCGCCTTGAAATTTTGATGTATCGTACATACACATACATTGTGTGTACCAGAGGATCCTGCAAAGACACAACATTTTGGTCTCATTTGCTTTACGAGCCATTCTGTGAGACACACCAAATTGGTTCATAATTTTACGTATTTGCCAGTGTTCGGGAAAATAGTAAGAATACTGACACGTAAGAAACGGCAGCAACGGAGCCCAGGCAACTTGCACAATACACTCTAGCGCAATAAATCTGATTTTTGTTCTCAAACGAAAATACTTCGTGTAATTCTTTTCCCCCCTCCCTAATCTTCTCAGCACTTCTCAGCGCTAACTCGGCGTATGTCGAGGCCGACCTTTCAAGCTCTTCAGGAGCTGAGGGCCGAGTGCAACCTGTTGCACCTGCTGCTCGCCGAGACTAACCGAGCGCTCATCTTAGAGCGTCGCCAGCATCGGAAGTCTCCCACTGCCGACGCCACCACCCAGACCGAGCCAGCACCAGATCGCCGGCACAGCAGTGCTCAAACAGATCTGCCGTTGCTCATCACTCCAACACCTCAGCCAAGGACAAACACTCCAGGGTCATCATTCGACGTACTGAACGCCGAATGGACCGAACATCTGCAGCTGATAGATGTCCCTGCGCGGCCCACGGTTGATCCAGACCTCCGGGACATTCGCCTGTATCATCGGGCAACCCCGACTCCAGCAGCCGCGAATCCGACAACACAGCTACAGGTCATCAGTCGGAAAATAGCGGCCAAGCAGTCTGCGCAAACAGCACAGCGCAGGAGCATCGGCATTTCTCCACGGAAGAGGAGGCCGCCGACAGGGAAGTTGTCACCGACGAAACGAAGGCCAACTGCTCCTAGACTCCCGGGACAGCGTCGCAAACCGAGGGTCATTTCTAACGAGATCCTCAAGGTCCCATTGCTACTCCCCCTAGAGAAGGCACCCTTGGTCAAGGAGAAGACTCCTCCGGAGCCCATGGCCTCGGTGGCGTTTGACCTCACGACTTCCGACTAAAGCGCTCCGCGCCTCTTAGTCATTTTTGAGTGGACCGATCCCTATTTGGGAGTAATAGGTTTTATGCACTTTGGTTTCAGATAGTATCCTAGCTTTACTCGTCTTCCTTGAACGTGCAGATGTGTTTTTAAAATAAATTATTATATCCGGGATGCGTAGGGTACTCTTGTTTAAGTATTTTGGGTTCAGATTCATTTCTGGCTTTGCTCGTCTTCCTTCAATTTGCCGACTTAGGGAGCATGGGATACGCTGGTTTAGGTATTTTGGGTTGAGATTTGTTCCTTGCTTTTAATTGCCTTCTTTTAATGTGCTTACGTGTTTTCAAAATAAATTATCACACTCGTGAAGCGTAGGATACTGTATTTATAATAAATTATTACACTTATGGGGTGTAGGGTACTTGGATTTATGCACTTTGCATTTAGATTTATTTCTCGCTTAGCACGCCTGCCTTCGATTTACCTACGTTATCTTTTATTTATTTATTTATTATTAAACCAGAAAAAAGTATTTACAGAGTATTTACAGTTAAATTACATCTGTAAAAACCTGCAGAGGTACAAGTAGGTACCTGTAGGCAGGTCTGGTATATTACAATAATACATAAAAATAAAAAACTTAATAACCTTAAAACTAAAAACCTTACAAGAGTATTATAACGACGAAATATGTACTTAGTTACATGATCAATAGACCGTGCTCCCAAGTAAGGCCACCAGTTAAATAAAGCCATCACACGGTGAATACAGTATTGTATTTGAGAGAATTCAAAAGATAATCGACAAAAGTAACGCAATTATGAGTAGTTTGAGAGTATCCAATTTTTTAGTTTTTTCTTTTGACAATTATTTTCAATATTAACAGTTTTTAGATCATTCGGGAGATCATTGAATACATATATAGCCTTCAGATAGCACATTTTGTTACTGACCATTTTATTAAATTTAGGTTAAATTTTTATTTCTAGTAATACCACTAGAGTTAATATATTTGGATCTAAGATCACAGTAGTGTAGCAACAGTGATTCATATGCGAATAGTTTAGCTATATTCATAGGCTTATTTTGTACAAACTTATTTTTATTTACAATTTTCAATTTGAAGTAGGTAACTAGTAGTCTTATATGCATCTCCCCAAGTAATAATTCCGTAAGAGAATATGCTGTGAAAAAAAGCATAATGTATCAACATCATAGTTTCAGTTGACATGTACTGGGAGATCTTGTAGAAAATGTAGATCAGGTACTTGGTTCTTTTAATGATGTTATGTATGTGTTTATCCCATCTTAGGTTATAATCGAAAGTAATCCCCTGATATTTACAGCTGTTGACTCTACTTAGTATTTTATCTCTAATTTTGACACATGTGTGCATAGGCACACTATCACAGTAATTACCAAAAGTCATATAAACAGTTTTGTTAACATTTAGGGATAATCTATTAGTCGATAAGCAAGCATCGACTTTTAGTAGATAACTGTTCATATTATCCTGGGCAACTTTCCATGAAGAACCAGAAGATATTATGACAGTATCATCAGCA
>JAZHPH010000795.1:0-21612 GCA_037356405.1 Nasonia oneida | reverse complement strand
CGCAATAAAATTCTCTATCCCACTGCACTATGCCAATTTAATTTTGATCAAGTTAAAAAAGCTTGTGTTAGAAAAAACTTAATGCATATAAAATAAGTTTGTTCATTATAAAAAATATTCACTAATGTTTTTTATCTCGATTACAATAAAAATAATTGTCAAAATAAATGATATAAAGTTTGATAAAATACTTACTTTCTTTATAAAAAAAATGAAAAGTCGTAAATTATTTACACATGAATCCTTCAATCTTCATGTGAGCCATTTTATAATATTAAAACAATTGCATACTACAAAATATAATCGTGATCTTTAAAAAAGACGGTATGACTATTCGGCAAATACTTACTGACTGAACGAAATCGAATGCAACAAAATTTAATTCAAGTTGATTTATAATAAGATAAAAGCTGTAAACAAGTGCGTCATTGTGATTCATTGTTTTCCAAATACGATGTCCGATACGTATAAGAATACATATCGATATATATACACATACCTATGCACACCTACACAGACTATAATTAACAATATATGTATATAAAATTTGAATAATATTCTCTATTCGGGAATTTTAAAAGATATGCTTCAATTATATATATATATATATATATATATATATATATATATATATATATATGGGTCATTCCTATAGATTTCGTCAAATAAGCGTCGGGGGCGGGGGGCTCGACAAATCGGCCCGCCGAATTTTTGTGTGAAAGTACATTAGAAAAAACGGCTATTCCTAAATTTTCAGCCCAGTAGGTTCCTCCTAGCTCCCGTAACAAATGATTGAATTTTCAAAAATCGTATTTAATACATATTTAATAAAATTAATCAATTAAATAACATATATTAAATGACATATATTAAATACGCAACAAGGGAAATATGAAATTTAATGGATTAAAATACATACTTATAATTATTTTGTATTAGGGGTGGTTTACCCCCTTAGGGGTAATATTTGTTAAAGAATCGGAAGACTTTACTGTTTTATTATAAATGTTAACACATTTTTTCGAATTTTTTTAGTCGCTAAAAACTTGTTTTATATCCCCGGGATGACCCGTTACATGCGCTGAGGATGTCCCTTAGCTTCTCAGCACATTCTAGTTTACTTGGCGTGGAATCTGTACGTCGAGTATGACCGTGGTAAGATCATGCCCGTTAATGAAAGGAGGCATGCTTATTTAAATAAAGTCACTTACCTTTTTTTATTCTTTGCTACTGGATGGACTGCTTGGCTATCAGCACGTCCTCTCAGCGGTGTCGATTCTGCTTCCCAAAGCGGATAGTTTCGATTTTAAATGGGTGCGTCAGGGATCAAGAGCTTTGGGGTCAAATATTTACTCACGATTTCGCTTTATGTATGACTGAAATAATTTTAAGTTTATATGATCAAAATATTCGAAGTTCTTTCACTATACGAAATATTATAAGTCTTTGCACTTATCCGAAATTTTCTAAGTCTTGAACTGTTAAAATGATTCTAAGCCGCGAGAAACCGAAATTATTCTAAGTCTCGATCGGTCGAAAATATTCTAAGTTCCAAGATGTTATACTGGACCGGGCTCGGACAGAGCTTTCGCGTGGCGACGATTTTTGAAGCAGACTGAGGACGTGAGGACCTGTTGCTGGGCTCTTTTATGTTCTCGTAGCAGAGGTGATTTCCGATTTTCGTCTCCTCGGCGGGGTGGTGTTTGGCCAATTAGGAGGCCTAGATGTAGCTTCTTGGAGCATTTAATGCATGTGACGTTGCAGGGAGGGCCAATCAGAAAACCAGAGTAAAAATCCTCTCCTCTAGTACATCATCCCCTTGTGCTCCTCTCCTGTCAACTCGCCTCTGATTTACTTTTTCTTATCTGCAGGCTTATAGAAGCTCCTCCATGAATTTTGAGCCGACTCGCACGGTGTCCTCTTTGGCGGCTCCTCAAGCTTCTAGAGCGCGTGAATTATGTGTCACTTGCCGATAGCGCTGCGCGCTCCGCGGGTTTCCCCTTCAATGCACGTGCCTTGGTTTCTAGTATGCGCGATCCATGATGTACAGTAGGCTTCAAATTCTTCTTCTCTCTACTTGTGCTGTGCTGTATTCGTTATATTTTGTAGCGGCTCGGTTTTAGTATCGGTGTGTTCTGCTTATTTTCCTGCCATAGAGTCGTAATGTGTGCGTGCATATCGGTGTGCTTCGCTTGGTGTCTTGCCTCTGCTGTAGAACCGTAATGTGTGCGTGCGTATCGCTGTGCTTCGCTTGGTCTCTTGCCGTAGAGTCGTAGTATGTGCGTGCATATCGGTGTGCCTCGCTTGATCTTGTGCCTCTGCTGTAGAACCGAATGTTTGCGTGCGTATCGGAGTGTCTTTACGTTATTATGTTTTTGTTCTAATTTATCATTATTATCTTACGTGAGTCTACTATTATTATCGATTTCTTAACTGATTTTACTTGTCAACATTCGAATTTAATTTTGTTTTTATTCTTACTTTGCCTTACGTTGTAGTTCCTTGTTCTTATCTATTTCATTAATTATTAAATAAGTCAATTACTATCGGTTTCGTATTTAGGGTCTGTTTAATGACAATTTGATAGTATCCCGATGCCAAGTATAGTGTTATACTTTGTGCTATCGAGAGCGTATTTTACTATACGCTGCATTCTAGTGGGAAGGGTATCGAGTGATTTGCTTATAATAACTAACCTTACTTGTTTTCAATATATTAAAATGCGAAAGAAAGTGAGCAATTCACAGCTTTATGAATCTTTTTCACATAATTTCAGTATGTTATTTAATTACATACTAAAGGTTAAGGTAAGAGATTAACTTTAAATTCACCTGGACGTGAGCGCACGACTTGGTGAACCATCGGTGAGCGTACCGCTACTTCCTCAATCCAGTGTGCGCACAGTGGCAGAGGGAGCAGTGATATGTCAGGATGTTGGCTACGGGTTTCTGCGACTCTGGGTATCGTCCCCGTGTGCTTACGGGGACGAGACTTGTTGTCGTTCGGATTTTCTTAATTATTTCGTGTGCTTACGACGATAATCCGGAGAATCGGCTAGGGTATTGTGAACTAGTCGTCACGTATGCACACAAGACGGTTTCATCGGCGGTGGTCTAGCTCTGGCTTTCCTTGCAGTATCGTCTGCTCGCGGTACTGCCCGGATCGAAAGCTCGAGTCGAAATGCCCGCTACATCACGCGGTCGGCCTTATGAAGCCTTGTGTCGTGTACGTGTATGTCGAGCGGCTGCGTTTGCGGTGCTCCGCGCGCGCCACTCTTACCGCCTGGCGCGTTACGCCTGAGTCGCTTGTCGGACCGACGCGGCCGGTACTTATGCGAACTGTCCTTTCGGTTAGTGCACGCGCGCTTATTTCACGTCGCGCGGATTTTCCTTCTAATTGTTGCGCGCGCTCTCTCGCTTTAATTGTCCCTTGGCATATAACTGTTTAATAGGTCACAAAGATCTACAAAATTTAAAAGCAAATATTGATTATAGGACTCAAGAATTTAGCACACTAAAATTTAAAATTAACTATTTGAATAATATGCCAGAAAAATGTAAGATATTAAGTCATACTAAGTAATCATCAGGATATAAAGGTAAAGGAATGAGGAAGAAATAGAAAAAATTGTAGCATTATGACGGAAATATAAGGATTGCTTCTACAATAAGTGTGGAAAATTAACCGTCACAAATGAAGTTACACACAAAATAAGAACTAAGGATGAAAACCCGATTTATGTCAAAAGTTACAAATATCCATATCATTTGAAGGATGTTATTCAAGATCAAGAGAGATAATTATTAAGTGACGAAATTATTCAATCAAGTAATTCATCTTACTAATCGCCTGTCTGGATAGTACCCAAGAAGCAAGATGCAAGTGGGAAAAAGAAATGAAGGATGGTTATCGATTATCGTAAGCTAAGTGATAAAACTATAGAGGACAAATATCCTTTGCCACGGATGAATGATATTTTAAAGAATTAAGGAATATGCACATATTTTACTACATTAGATTTAGCACAGGGATTTCATCAAATACCAGTTGACAAAAATTCTGTGGAGAAAACAGCCTTCACCGTAGAAAATGGACATTATGAGTACTATCGTATGCCCTTCGGTTTAAAGAACGCACCAGCTACATTTTAACGGTTAATGGACAAAATTCTTAGAAAATATTTACACAAATTTTGTTTTGTATACATGGACGATATAGTTATATTTTTCAAGTCACTGCAGAAACACCTACAACATCTAAAACTGATATTTGAGGAACTTTAAAAATATGGTTTAAAAGTGCAACTTGATAAAAGTGAATTTCTAAGAAAAGAGGTACCCTTTTTAGGGCATATAATTACACCAGGAGGAATTAAACCGAATCTAAATAAAATCAAAGGAATTGTAGAATATTCAATCCCAAAGACACAAAAAGAAATTAAAGCATTTTTAGGATTAACAGAATTGTATAGGAAATTTATAAAAAGTTATGCCAAAATATCGAAACCACTAACGAAGGTGCTTAAGAAGGAAGAAGAAATAAACATAGAGGACAAACGATGCATAGAAGCATTCAATAAGTTAAAAGAGTTAATCGTCAATGCACCAATACTTGCTTACCCAGATTTTACAGAAGCATTCACTATTACAACAAATGCGTCAAATGTCGCAATTGGCGCCGTTTTATCACAAGATAAACATCTCATATCAAGTTTTTCAAGAACCCTGAATTCAGTCATAGAAAACTATTTGACCATCAAAAAAGAACTAATAGCAATAGTCGAGGCTGTCGACATTTTAGGCCATACATATACGGGAAAAAATGTACAATCGAAACAGATCATAAGCCGCTTACTTGGCTCTGGTCTTTAAAAACACCAAATTCACGTTTGATTCGATGGAGAATAGAATTGGTAGAATATGACTACGATATTAAACACAAAAAAGGATGTAAAAATCATGTAGCTGACGCCCTAAACAGAATAAAAATTAATAATCAAGAAAAGGATGACGACTCACTTTCAATGGTTCCCCAAGCCTCAGATATAACAGCACACCGAATTGAGGAAGTGGACGAAGACTCCAGCGACGATCTGGAAACAGTCCACACTGTTGAGGAAGATCCAGTATTTTCATTGCATATAACAGACAAAAATATTTATGCATTTAATTACAGTATTATAATAAAATCAGGAAGGGATCACGGTGTACAAATAAATAAAGATAAGCTTAAGATTCAGTATATAGTAAAGATTAATAAGGATGAAGCCGAAACACAATTGTTAAAATTTCTAAATAAAAATACAAAACCAAATAAACAATACTTCACAAATAAGGATTTGGAAATTATCGCTTACCGAGTGCTGCTAAAACATTTTAATGAAAAACTAAAGTTAAATTAAACAAATACTTACACACCCGTGATGGACAAAAATTATTTTCTTAAAAAACTTAAGGATTATCATAATAGAACCCATAACGGAATTCAGAAAACAGTAGCTCAATTTAAAAAGGAGTTGTATACACTAAACATGGATAGACTTAAACAAAATTATATTAACTAATGTAAATTGTGCTTGGAACACAAATATGAAAGAAAGCCTTACGAAAAAGGAAAATATGGACCTATAATCGCTAATAGACCATTACAGCATATATATATGGATATTTTTCTTGTTGGAAAAAAAAGATTTTTAACAATTATTGACATATTTTCAAAATACGCTCAAGCTTATCATCTATCAGATGAAAACCCTATAACAATATTAGACAAATTGAGACATTTTGCATCGCATCATAATTATATCAGATAAAATTACTACGGATAATGGATGCGATCAATTCTGCAGTATTTAAGGAATTCTGTCAAATACAAAAGATCGAATATCATCAAACTACAATCAATAGACATACATCAAATGGAATAATAGAGAGACTACATTCATTTGTAAGAGAAAAACTAAGTATTTTAGTCGACAAAAATCTCCGGGATACAATGAAGAATCGTATGACAACAGCAATCTTAATATATAATCAAAGCATTTATTCATTAACAAATTTTGCACTATTCACCCTACTGTATGGACCGTATGAAGAACTACACAAACATGTCATCGAACCTGGAGCAGATATAACTGAGGAATATAATGAAATACGGAAAAAAAATGTTTACCCTCCCACGAAAACAAAAATTACCTAATGATTCAAACGATGAATTAAAAAGTAGAGAAATATATGTTAAAACCCATCAACAACAACGGAATAAAATCGCACCCCGTTACTAAAAATTATTAGTTAAAAAACAAAAAGGTCCCTCATTAGAGTCTTATATACACGGACAGCCACGTCGTTACGATCTAAGAAGTGCAAACAGATTAAGAAAAACTTCTTCTTTGCAGGAAGAAGATGACGGTCATGAAGATAACAGTAATCGCGATAGTTTCAACGATACTGTTAAGAAGCGAGGAAATTAATCCCGATTAATCTATTCATATTGCTGACACAACGACAACTACTGTAGCTCGTGCGACAACTGGATTCACCGTTATGGCGCACCGACAACGATCACCACCGATTAGAGTGCCCAATTTGAATCCAGATTGTTTTTCGAACTATTGTCAATGCTCGGAATAAATAGGATTCGTACCACATCATACCACATTGCTTCCAACGGCATGGTGGAGCGTCTCCACTGAGACATTAAGACAGCTCTCATGTGCCACGGAAACAGCCAAGAGTGGTTCCGTCTACTTCCAATAGTCATGCTGGGACTGCGCACACGCATTCGTGTAGACACAGACACCAGTCCAGCTGACCTATTATTCGAAAAATCAATGAGAATTCCCGGTGATTTATCACCTCTCACCAACGAAGAATCAAACGTTTGCACATTCTACAATGAATTTCGCGACTTCATGCATCAACTGAGACCTGTTCCATTAAATCACAAAACGGAGATCAAGCCATTCCTACATTAGGACATGAAAACCTGTTCTCACGTTTGGTTACAAGAAAAAGCAATCAAACTAGCATTGACACGGCCGTACACTGACCCTCACAAGGTCATCTCACGCAATATGGAGAACCAGACCTTAGTCATCAAAGTCAAGGGCACACAGAAAACAGTGTCTTCGCAACGCATGAAGTCAGCGTTCCTTCCGCAAGAGGATCCTTACGGCGCTAAAGAAAATTCTACACCTGAACTGATCAAGATTCCTCCACCAACAGATGTCAACCGCGTCCAACCAGCATCCAGTACTTTCAAAACTACGCAGCTTCCAACAGATGACAATCAACCTGCACCTCCCACCCCACCTACCGCAGATCCACCGGATCAACCGATTCCTACCCCCACAACCTCCGGTGCCCAAACGCGTTAGATTCGTTCTGAACATTCTTTAACGGAAAAAGAACGTTGACTCAGCTCAGTCACGCAAATACGCGAAACGCAACTCTTTTACGGAGTGCCTAATACTACTTTATACTCATTACACTACTTTGTAAATATGATTAAGATTCCTTATAAATTAAGTCTTGTTACAAACAGTAGCCTTAAGCAAACCTGTCAGAGGAAGTAAGTTCATTAGTACAAACATTGTATTATATTGCGTTACACTACAAGAAAATACTTATACAATCATCAGACTGTGATTCTAGTCCTAATACTACTGTAATATTTAGCAAACTTTCCTATGAGTATATAAATGTAGTAATATAAACCATGTTTCGTGGGGTGCGTGGTAGCATGGCACGGTAAATTGAGTACGTTAGTTTAATAATAATAATGTTTATTATATTAATATAATGGTTTAGTGTTAGATATTGATTATAAGTGTATTTATATTTTATTTTAAATATATATCCTTTTTTTGAATTTATTGTTTTTCATTATTAAATATAATTAGTCTTAATTAAAATAGTATATTTTATACCTGAGACTGACAAAATTTGTAGAATTTTTACTTGTCCTGTTTTTTTAGGTTTATAAGCAATGGTCAATTCTCTTCGTGTATTCTACACGATGAAAACTTGGTAAAATTAGCCTCTAAATTAGGTTACACACTTTTTACAGATACATAACTATTTGCTACTTATCATTCAATATAAGATGAGAATAATTTATTGTTTTCGAGTTAAGTAATGAGTATCATGCATTATTTTATATTTAATGAATTTAGGATAGCAATGCAAGTTAGTAATTAAATAAACGGGGGTTATAAATTTAATTAGAAATTTATTATTATGCTATTAGCATTGTATTGCAGCTAAATTGCTCATATTTGTATAAATATTAATTAGATTATTTAAAAATAAGTTATTAACATGTATAGTTGGTTATAGTGTGAAAAATTGGTTCCAGGGCTCATTCTGCTCTGACCTCTAGAAGCGGTAACATCGCTAAATCCCATTACTAAAATTTTCTGGAATATACTTTCATAGTTATTCGCTTGAATTTATTGCTCTATCAGAAGCAGACTAAACGTTCGGAAGACTACGCAGGTTGAGTTTATATAAAAACTTTCCTGTTATTTATCAATGAACTTTTATTAAATTTTCCTCTAATTATTCTGCTCTAAACTGTAGAAGCGGTATGTATGCGTAACATGTATGCGTTAAGGGGTCCGACCTGGGTTAAATCCTACAAAAAAACAACAAAATATTCGTCTAAAAAATTTTTCTTTTCACGTAAATTAAGAAACAAAAAATATCTTTTGAAAAAATGTACAATATGCACTATTTCTATCGAAAAATAATATATATATATATATATATATATATATATATACCATAAAAAATCACTGACCAAAATTCATGACATTTTACTATATAAATAAGTATTTTTAGTCATTTGCCACGGCTTGGTGAAAGATCCGGACCATCTTCTTTACTCTATCCAGGCTTCAAATGTATCTTAAACATGCCCCCTCAGACCTAATGAAAGACATTTCTAAAAAATATTAATTAAATGTTGTTAGCAACAAGTACAGTGTGAAAAATATTAATTAAATTTATTAGCTACGTATACAACGTATGGATAATAATATTTAATCAATATTTTTTAGAAATGTCTTTTATAAGGTCTGAGGGGGCATGTTTAAGGTACATTTTAAGCCCAGGTAGAGTAATTAAGACGGTCCAGATCTTTCCCAAACCGCGGCAAGTGACTAAAAACACTTATTTATATAGTAAAATGTCATGAATTTTGGTCAGTGATTTTGTATGATATATATATGATATTTCTCAGTAGAAATAGTGCATAGTGTAAATATTTACAGTACATATTTTTTGTTTTTTAATTTACGTAAAAAGAAAAAAATTTTATCGGACGAATATTTTGTTGTTTTTTTTTGTATGATTAAACCCAGACTGGACCCCTTAAGATCGGTAAATCATAGTCATAGATAATTTATTATCAGAAACAATAACGTTTTGAAGTTTGCGCAGGTTATTATTTATATTATTCATCATTTAAAGTGTGTTTAATAATTCTAATTACTACAACTTTGTGCATATATTGACTTTATGGGTTTCAATGGAGGGACGCTGTTCTCTTGGCGATCAGTGAGACGGATCTGAAATCGTTTCCTTTAAGTCGATGCTATTGCACAAGATTGTTATTTAATTGATGATTTAAGTCATGCAAAGTCAGATAAATTCGGGATAGCAAACTGTTTGGACGTGTGCGCAACTGAGACACTGAACCCGGGTAGAAGCATGGTCGAGGCGAGAGCATGAGACATTACGAGGACAAGACCATCCTCATCGATCGCGCGAACGCGAGATCTTGTAGCACCAGCATCCAGCCCACCAAGGAGCCATGCAGCCAGGCTAGGAGGGACGCTTCCTCGCCACTAGCCATCAAACGACCGCCATCGACTTTGCTCACCAGAGCTCATGATACTACGCGCACTGCGACCCCGTAAGTCTCTTGGCTCCTTCCGAATTATTACCGACGCGAACTACAGACGCCAAAGCCGAGATTCGTGCCACCGAACACTCGGCTTGTCTATCTAAATCAGTCCTCTCACGCGCCGCGCATAATCCATTGTAACACTCAAGTGACTTCAATATATTACTTATCATCACGACAAATAGTGTTCGTATTGTCAACCTAAAAACACGTCCTTCGTATACTCCGCTCACGAACTTGGTAGGGTTAGACCGGGAGAGTCGTGGCACCGTCGTCGCTGTTGACAGTCGAGAAACCCTGGACGCGGAGAAAGCGCGGCGAGCTTCACTCGCCGCGCAATCCGCAATCCGCTGCGTCCCCTGAAGTCAGCAATCGGGCGACCTGCATCAATTCGAAAATGTTCGAATTACCGGTAGCTGCACCGATAAATAAGAATATGTCAAACTAAAACTTAAAAACAAGAACCCCAAGCACCAAATCTAGTTTCCCAAGATTTGACTATCATACGTAAATATTAATATACCCCATAAACTTAAATCTACCTGCCCCATGCACAGCGAGATGCAAATGAAAAAATAATACTAATAAACTTAAATCTACCTACCCCATGCACAGCGAGATGCAAATGAAAAAATAATAGTAAACCAAAATCTCCTAAAACCATCCACACCAGGCACAGCAAGTTGCTAACACAAAACGAAAATATTAAATCCTAAGTACATAAGCCCACGCAAAAATCAAATTAAATTTTTAAATATGTCTGCACGTTGAAGGAAGGCGAGCGAGCGCAAGAGTGAGATTAAAAACTAAAATCCTTAAACCCACCTACCCCATTCAGTAAGAGTTTGAGTCGTAAAATATTATTTCAAATACGTCGGCATATTAAAAAAAAGGCGAGCGAGCGTGAAAGTAGAAATTCCTAAACCTACTAACCTCACACAGCTAGAGTTTTGGTTTTACCCAAAAGTAAGAATTTGATTGAGGGACTCTTGCTAAATTATTCTCCGTAGATGATACTATCATCTTAGTTAATATTATCCTCTCTCTCTCTCTCTCTCTCTCTCTCTCTCTCTCTCTCTCTGGCTCGCCTCACTTCGATATGCCGATGTTTTAAAAAAAATATTTTCTTAGTCAATCTCTTTTTCCTTGTTAAAAATAATTGCATTAAATTCGACATCAAATTTTATGTTGTAATTTTAAAATTTGTAAACGTTTAAACAACAATATAAATGCTATAAAACGATAAAGCCCCTTTTACACTATGTACTGGAATTGTAAAATATTTTAATTACGCTTAAACCTATGTACTATAAGGGATTTTCGGGGTCGCTAATTACAAATCTGATATCAGATTTACAAAGTAATTTGTTTAAACAACTTTGTTGATGCGAATTACTGCATAACTCGAGTTTTGTGAAAAAGCTATATACTACCAGGGAATTTTAGGGTCTCTGATTACAAATCTGTTATCAGATTTGTAAAATAATCCATATAATAACTTTATGTGGAATACATTGCAAAATTCAGTCCTTTATTTTTGTTGAACCAAAATCTTGCGTATTAACTAGGATTTCGGAGTAACCGATGATGAATCTTATATCAATTTTGCAACAAAATGCAGTAAGTTTTAGACTCAACTTCATATGCTCTGATAAGCCATTTTCTACGCACCGTAAATTTCAATGTATCGAAACAACGAAGGAAAATGAGGCAAGCGGAAGGAAGCACAAAATAAATCTAAAACCGAAATGAATTAACCCATTTAACCTACGCTCTACGAACTCAATAAATTATTTAAACTACATCTCGGCTTATCGAAGAAAGGCGAGTATAAAATCAAAGCGCTTAAACCCAGCTACCCCATGCTCTCCGAGATAAGTAATTTATTTATAAAAGCTCCTCGGCACATCGGAGAAAGGCGAGAGAAGCGAGTATAAATCAAAAACCAAAGTGCTTAAACCCAGCTACCCCATGCTCTCCGAGATCAGTAATTTATTTATAAAAACTCCTCGGCACATCGGAGGAAGGCGAGAGAAGCGAGTATAAATCAAAAACCAAAGTGCTTAAACCCAACTACGCCATGCTCCCGGAGCTCAATCATTTATTTAATCAACACCTCGGCACATCGAAGGAAAGATGACAATATTAACTAAGATGATAATATCATCTATGGAGAATAATTTAGCAAGAGACCCTCAATCAAATTCTTACTTGTGTGTAAAACCAAAACTCTAGCTGTGTGAGGTTGGTTCAACGTGCAGACATATTTAAAAATTTAATTTGATTTTTGCGTGGGCTTATGTACTTAGGATTTAATATTTTCGTTTTGTGTTAGCAACTTGCTGTGCCTGGTGTGGATGGTTTTAGGAGATTTTGGTTTACTATTATTTTTTCATTTGCATCTCGCTGTGCATGGGGTAGGTAGATTTAAGTTTATTAGTATTATTTTTTCATTTGCATCTCGCTGTGCATGGGGTAGGTAGATTTAAGTTTATGGGATATATTAATATTGACGTATGATATTCAAATCTTGGGTAACTAGATTTGATGCTTAAGGTTCTTGATTTTTAGTTTTAGTTTGACATATTCTTATTTATCGGCGCAGCTACCGGTAATTCGAACATTTTCGAATTGATGCAGGTCGCCCGATGGCTGTCTTCAGGAGACGCAGCGGATTGCTCTTACCGCGATGCCCCCTCAAGTTGGCATTTGAGCGACCCTCCGAATAATCGTGACCCCAGCACTGTTTTATCACCCTCGCTGGGCTCGGACGCTAATACACGCCGTTCAATAATCGGCTACTTAGGTCACACGTATCGTAATTACTATTGCATGTCCTTTAGTCTTGTATTCTGAGAAATAAACAGTTAATTAAAATCTTTTTAAGCATTTCTAAATATAACAATTTTTTCATACATTACTTTTTTCAGACAAACGTGTTATAAGTTGATCAATTCTTGACGGTACCTCGTTTCGTAAATTGCAATTATTATTTCGTAATCCAGGTAAATTATAATTTTGTTCTATTGCAACTGCATCATGATTTGTTCTAATCGCAGATGCATTTTGATTTGGCCTATTAATAGGCGCACTCTGATTTACATTGTTGTCTTCGGCACCATCATCGTTATCTTGATTATTTTTAGATACATTTTCTGCAAGTGCATTCTGATTTAATATAATTGCAGATGCATTGGGCGCAATCGCAGGTGCAGCATTCATGCTTGGAAAAATAGACGAAACGTTATTATTTTTAACTTTATCGTTTTCTTTAAAAACATGATTTTTATCTTGACTATTATTAGGTAGATTTTCTGTAAACAATCAAAATTTGTATAGAATTATGTGAACCGCAGCCAATTCTTTGACACATAGCTTCCTTTAACATTATGTTTTGCTTAATATCAGAAATGTTTTTAGTTATATATATATATATATATATATATGAATCTCTCTCTCTCACACATACACGCACACACACACTTACGCGAGAATTGATATTCATTAAGATAATGCACGATGATAGCCAAAGAAAAAAAATACGCACATGCGTACCTAAAACTCTTGTTTTTCACAAATATTGCTGAACAACTTGCAAGCTCTGCACCAGAGAGGTTGAGAATCAAGAATCGCATGTACATACATAATAACTTAAAACTAGTAATACAAAAGTGTAAAAGTACAAAACGCTGCTTAAAAACTAAATTTTGTATCGGACGCGAACTTTACTTTTTTGGCAGGATTTGTTTTGAGTACCGGACGAGGGACGGGTGGCTGATTGCCATTCGAACTGTCGTTGGATACTCCTCCTGCATCGACTCAATTTTCGGCAATAAAGAATGCAGGCTTTAAAAGTTCTACAGATACGCTACGAGGGGCACCATTGACCTCGATTTTGAATTCACGATCGGATTCGCGAGACAGTACCTTGTATGGGCCTGAGTACGGTCTTCTTGGCCATGTTTCGCATGTGAACATGGGTACATTTATTAAGCTCTTTAAAATAGAAAATGCGTTTATTGTAGTGATGCGCGACTCGTATGGGACGAACTAGGCACATGTACTCACGGAACTCCTCTACAAAGATTTGCGGATCGGGCGTAATGTCTTCTGGAATGAAGAATTCGCCAAGTAACCGTAGCGTTGCACCGTACAATTCGGCCGGAGAAGCATCGGTATCGGCTCTCACATGGCACCGCAAACCTAACAGTACAGTGGAGAGAGTTCTAAGCCAGTCGTCATCCTTGTGACACATTAACGCAGCTTTTAACGTGCGATGCCACCGTTCAATCATGCCGTTAGTGGCCGGGTGGTACGCAGTGATGTGGATGCGCTCACAACCAATCAAGCATAATAAGGCAGTGAAGAGTCTCGTCTCAAATTGGGCTCCTTGATCCGAGGTGATAACCTTGGGTGCGCCAAATCGCGACAACAATGTATCGAAAAACACGCGAGCTACAGTCTGGGCTGAGGTTTCCTGAAGAAACTTCTGCGCCACAGCGAGGATCTACAAGCAAGAAAGCATTGGCAAAATCAGATTTGATCTGCTGGTTTCCGCAGTCCATTCAATTGGACGCTTGTCATTTTTACGAGAATCGCAAAAATACGCGTTTAGAGGAACTTGGGCCTCTGTAGCGTGAGGGAGGTTGCGATGATAAAAGATCACCATGCCAAGAAAACGACGCAACTCCACTACAATGCAGGGTTTGGGAAAGTTTAACACCGCTTTGACCTACTCCTGAGTTGGGCGAATGCCTTGCGAGTTGATTGAATATCCTAAAATTACTCAACAGCAACGTTACACTTATTCACATCAATACGCAAACAGAATTTGTTGAAATGATTAAAAACTAAACGCAAGTGATTGAAGTGCTCTTCTAAGGATTCTGAGGCAATCAAAATATCGTCAATGTAGATGAATACAGATTTCAAATCTCCTAATGCTCTTTAAAAATTAATGTACCTTTGGAAGGTTTGGCTGGCATTCGGCAACCCAAAGGTCATGTACATGAATTCAAATAAACCAAAGGGCGTAATTATCGCAGTTATTTTAATCTCTTCGGGTGCGATAGGAATCTAATTAAAAGCTTTTTAGAGATCTAACGAGGAAAACATTTTTTTTTATGCAGTTAACTGGTACAGTCATACAAGTGCACTGAAGGGTATTTGTCAGGAACAGTCTGTGCGTTTAAAGCATAGGGATTGAAGTGCTCTATAATGCTAACTGAATCCAAAATTTGAACTTGATTAATACTTTTCTTATGAGAAAGCATGCCCACTAGAAAAAATGGTCGCATTAATTAGAGAATGCGAAGCCGAAGGCACCAAGCTTATAATGGGTTGTGATGCAAACGTTCATCACACATGTTGGGGCAGCACAGACTGCAATTCTAGAGAAGAAAGTCTATTAGAGTTCTTAGCAGCAACGAACATGGACTTTCTCAATACGGGCAGCAGACCTACTTTCCAAAACGTTGTTAGGGAGGAGGTCATAGACATCACCCCGGCCTCCAGAAACGTGTGGTCCGAGGTTATGGACTGCAGAGTGTCGGAAGAAGTCTCCATGTCAGAACACCAACAAATCGTGTTTAGACTTGGCGGACAAAGTACGCTCGATCACCTCATAAGGAACCCTAGGAAAACAAACTGGGTAGAATACAGAGAAGAACTTAAGGCTCAGATCAGTTGATTTCCTAACACATACGGAACGGCAGAGGACATCGATCACTGCAGTAGGATCATAAGGATACATAATAATAAGTTCTTACGGGAACAAATGTGAATTTAGGCTGAAGACGTCATCGAAGGGCGCTCCCTGGTGGAATAAGTCACTGGAAAAACGCAGGAAAAAAGTAAGACAGCTATACAACCGGTCCAAGCACACGAAGAGTGACAAGGACAAACAGGCATATAGAGCAGAGCAAACGGAATATAAGAAGAAGATCGAAGAGGCCGGGGTGAAGGGTTGGAAGCGATACTGCAAAAGTCGAAGCACGTTATGTGCAGTCAGTCTGTGCAGTGTCTTTCAACACCCAAAGAAGCTACTGACAGACTCGATCAGATTAGTAACGGGGGACTGGGCAAAGAATGAACAGGAGACCCTAGAAGGCATGATGGAAACCTACTTTCCAGACTTCAGAAAAGGGGCGAGGTCAGAGGCCGTTCAGCTGATGGCCCGCGGAGAGGACTGGAGACTGACGAAACAAGTAACAGACAAGGCAAGGATAAGGTGGGCCATAGGGACGTTTGAGCACTACAACACGGCAGGTTCAGACAGCATTTTCCTGGCTCTGCTGCAATAGGGCATGTATGTATTAGGCCCAGCCTTGAAAAAATTGTACAGAGCCTGTCAGGCATGTGCAGACGACATCATCATCCTGATTAGGGGGGACGACGAGGACGTGCTAGCACGTCTAATGCAGTTCACGCCTGGTGGAGAAATGGTGTAATAAAGTAAAACTGGGGGCTAACCTCAACAAAATCAGTGTCATGCGGTGTACGAACAGGTAAAAACCAAGCCGATGGAGGAACTTTAACTGCATGGAGTTCCACTGAAATTGGTAAAGGAGGTCAAATACCTGGGAGTCACGCTCGACGCAAGACTTAACTGGGGAAAACATATCAAAGATAAATGCAAGAAAGCAATAAGCACTTTCTGGGCCTGCAGGAGGGCTTTTGGCAATACCTGGGGTCTAGAACCGGATAAAGTGAGATGGCTATATGATGCAATCATCAAACCAAGACTCACTCATGAGGCACTAGTATGGGGCCACAAATGTGAGTTGAAAACTCACATAGGGGCACAAGACAGGGTGCAAAGATTAGTTATAGGAAAAATCACGAGATATATGCGAACGACACTTACGGTCGCTATGGAAAGACTGTTGGAACTCCCACCACTAGGCAAGGTAATGCGTGCAGGACGTTCTGCAGAATAGCGGAATCAACGAACTGTTCGGATTTCAAGGATGAGGCACTTCTGCAACAAGTAATGCTGCTAATGGAGGAAAGAGGTTGCCACAGAATGGCGGAAAGAGAAAAGTGTAGGAGCAGATGCCTGGAAAAAGGGGGACACGCAAGAAATTATGTGCTCGCACGACCACTATGCTATGGTTTTCCAGGCAGAAATCAGGGCCATTACAGAAGCTGCTAAATAGCTGTTGGAGAGAGGCACAGGCCAAAGAACTGTAAGCTTCTGCTCGGATAGCAGGGCAGCTCTCATGGCGCTAGACAGTATCAGTATCTCCTCAATAAAGGTACTAAGGTGCAGACAGGTACTGGAATCACTGGCAGAACACAACACGGTGAGACTAGTATGGGTACTAGGACACTCGGGCATGGTAAGTAACGAAACGGCAGACAGGCTAGCAAGTAGGAGCGCAGACGGCATTCAAGAGAGACAGTGCGCAGGCGCTGTCCCCATCTGCGAGGTTAATAGAGCAATTAAAGACTGGCTCAACTCGCAACTGAGCGACAAATGGACCAATGCCAATGGGCTAAGACAGGCTAGGGCTTTGATGAGCAGCAGCCCACCTGAGGAGCGGCTGCGGGCCATTAGGGGCCTAGGCAGGAATAGGTTGAGACTGGCCGTTAGCTGCCTGACGAGACATTGGAGAGTAGGATACCACCGGTGTAACCTGGAACTAAGGGACTCCGGGAGCTGCAGGTGGTGCGAGCACGAAACGGAGACCACCTCCCACTTGCTGTGTAAATGCCCAGCTTTCGCAGGGACAAGACAGAGGGTGTGGGAAGTTCCCATGTTGGGGTTAGAAGAGCTAAGGTTAAAAAGCTTAGCATCAATTTGCCGAGTTGCCGAAGCTATTAACAAGGGTTTATAAAGTTATTACTTATGGTACAGGAAACACAGCATAATGGGCTTCGCCTGAGTGCTCGACTGGCACGTCCCCGTGCACGGGCCGCCACAGTTTACCTCTACCCAACAGACTAAGACTAAGACTAAGGTTTAAATGGCTTATAATATAGGTATAATATATATATATTTTTTTTTTTTTTTTTTTTTTTTTTTTTATATATATATATATATATATATATATATATATATACACATACAAAAAGTATATTCATGTCTATAGTGAAAAATGCAATTTTGACGACAGGTTGAGAAAGAGAGAGCAAATTGAATATAATTGATGATTTAAGTATAGATCAGATCCAGGATACCAGGTAGTGGAGTTTTATCAAAATAATAAGATTTTGTTGTAAATTTAAATAGTAACTGAAATATATTCAATGAATCGTTATGTAGAATATTACGTAAACTGCAATATTCTTTTTAACAAAAAATTGTGTAAATCAGCTTTTGATTTTTACAATAGAGTTTTATTGGATACGCGTTATTTTGCGTTATCCCTAACAAATTAAAGTGCGTTTTATAGATGTTGTATATAATCTATATATTATATTTGATTCGTAAATCATACGCTTAAATTGCGTTATCTTTTTATATTTAAATGCGCAAGTGTTGATTTTGGTGAGATACAATGTATTACTAGATGCGCATAAATTGCGTCATCTAATTATAGTTGAATTAAGTTTATCAATATATGAATTTTGATATGTTAAATTTAAGTCTAAATGATACGCCGAAATTGTGTTTTCATTTGAACAAGTTTAATTTGTAATAGTATTTCTAAGTATTTCTACTTAAGGCGTAAATTCCTCTTGAGTAGAGACTAGCGCACTTCAATTGCGCCAGAGCTAGTGATAAACTAGGCCGCGCAGGGCCTTTTATATCATTCTGTGCGAGTGCGAATTGAGCCGCTGAAATTAATCACACCCTCGCATATCTCGCACGTATACAAATACTAGCAAGCAAAGCTGCGCATGCTTCGCCGCTGCCGCGTCTTCGCTCGCTCCTAGACAGCACGCATACATCTATTCATAGTTGAGAGCTACGCCGGTGCGTGCTCGCTCTTGTTACGCAATATTTGTTATGCTTAACTCTCGCCGCTGCTGGCTACTCTGCGCTGTTGTTTACGTGCGAGAGCGGGGCAGCGGAGCATTCTCGGATTTCTGAAACATAGTCGAGTGACTTTAGAATTTATGAATTATATTATATTGATTTGATTTTAATTTAATCTATATATATATATTCAATATATATATATTGAAGTCGAGGAATCGTAAATATATTATATCTCGCAAATCATTAGAATATACATCATACACTCGATCATAATTTTTCAAATTCAGTGTATAATTAAGTTAATTTTTGTAAGTAATTTTTTTCTATGCAGAACTAAATATATGAATCAAATGGATTCTTTTTTATGAAAATTTCTTTATCATTACAATTAATTTATAAAAATAACAGTTTAAAAAAAACTAATCAACTTTAAGAGAAAAGTCAATGACGCTTGTTTTATTCTGTACGATTTAAAGTTTACCTAGCATTTTTCAGTGTTCTTAAGCATCTGGAATTATTTTCAGGTTGAAATGACCGGACTGACTGGTTCAATAAAGTTTGATAATCAAGGCTTCCGTTCTGATTTCATTTTAGATATTATCGAGTTAAATACAAAAGATGGATTACAAAAAATTGGGCGCTGGAATAGCACACGAGGAATAAATTTTACTAGAAGTTACGGTGAAATATATACTCAAATAGTTGACAATTTGCACAATAAAACTTTTATTGTAACTACAATTTTGGTAAGTTGTACAAGAATTTGTTAATATTTTAATTCCTTAATATATGCAATATGCTAGTAGTTCATTAAATATTGTTACTTTCTAATTCTTTGAGAATTTCCATTTTTTATTTAATATTTAATTTTCAATTTTGGAATCATGTTTTTGAATTTGAAGTAAAAATTTGAAGTGACTAACTTATATGAGATTTTGTAGATGTATATCAGAGATCTCTCTAATACATACACCTTTTTGCTTCCTTTTTAACAAAGTTTTTTAACAGTATTTTATTAAGTTTGTAAATAGTACGTTGTCTAACTAGGGGCAAAATGGGCTTTTCCAAGCGAGGATGCTTATGGCGCCCTCGACTTTCACTTGTGTTCGAAAAATTATCTGAGTTTAGAAAAGCACATTTGTTACTTGTTGTATGCCGTATTTTGTATAAAATATGCCTATAAATGTTGTTTCCTATTTAAACATTTCGAAAGTTTTTAACAATTTAAAGTTTTAGTGAGAAAATGAAGCAAAAAATAAAAAAAAGTGAAGCGAAAATAGCCATTTCACTAATAAGGGGTGAAAATGACAATTTTCGGTCCTCTATCTTATATAGAGGTCCACTTTATAGGCTTCGAAAATGATCTTTTTTATGCATATGTTATAAAAACATGTTTGAAGTGTGTTTTGATGTATATGTAGGGCGTGATATTTTCGCTCACTTGGCAGTATGTGTCTTTTTTCTTCGAGGAGGTTTCGTCGCGGGTTGAGGATAATAGTATATTACATAACTAGGAGTGAGTTAGCTTTTTCAAGCGAAAGCATGTAGGAGTCAAGTTTAATTGAGCACGAGTGGGAATCGAGAGCGCCGCAAGCGCCGGAGACAGATACGAGTGTGCAATCATCATCCGAATCTAAAAATGCCAAATCGCTTCTTGTTGTGTACTGTGCCTTTTATAATCAGTGCATTGATAACGCTCTTTTTAGCCTGCCTGAAAAAGCAGAGTCGTTCAGTATCTCATAGTGAAATTTCGTTGTAAACCTGAATTGTTGCGAAAGTGCTTACTTTCGCCCCTAAGAAAAAACACTTTCGACTCAGATATATGTATACGTACGTGGGTGTGTTTATATGTTAATATACACACAAAAACACTAAAAAGGACTTTCGCCTAAGGCTTAAAAAACTCTACACGTGTTATGAAAAAAAGTCAAACGATTTCTAAATATGTCATATTTTTTTAGACTTTGTTATTTAACATGCTGATTACACACAATCTTCCTTGCCCTGTACACATTAAGTGGATCAAGATTAAAGTTCCTCGCCCTATTAGATCATTTTACTTTTGTGGGTATCACTCCTCGTTCTTTTGTACCCATGCGGTCTCATGACCTGTAAATTGAAGCAAAACTTACGTGAATTTGGGCTTTATAGCAATGTGGCGTATGGCATTGTGAAAACTTATGTATACTACGCGCAATTTAAGTCTCGAAATTCGTATTTTTATGAAACAGATCAATTTTTCAGATTCGTCATTTGCATAATCTAAATAAAACTAGTCAGTTTCATTCGAATACTTTTATTAATCTGCTGCAGCAAAAATAACGTTGAATTTTAATGACCATTGATTTTTGTAAAAAACATTTAAATTCTAAATAATTAAGTAATTTGTATAATGTTAATAAATTCTGTTATTTTAATTATTTTTATCCAAATTTTGCAATACTTTGATATTGGAGAGGGAAAGTACAAAAAAAAACATTGTTTTTTATATATGAAAACAGTTTGAATTAACAATTTATTTTGTAACATAGAACAATTATTCTAAATACAACTTAAACTATAAGGCTTACGTAAAAAAACAATTTTAAAAAGGTCTTATCATTATTATGTTGTAATACAACTTATAAACAGTAGGCTAACGTGAACAAATAATTATTATAAAAAAGATCTTACACATAAAAAAATGAAATGGAAAAAGAATCACCTTACATTGAATACTTTTAAAAAGGAAAATAAAGTAATTAAAAAACTTTTTTTAACACATTCAATGTTTGAGG